>JANJGK010000017.1:3999677-4022510 GCA_039081455.1 Macrobrachium rosenbergii | reverse complement strand
CAAGGTCCCCTATGGGGCTAAAATTGAAAACACAAACTTATCACCACTGGCAGTATCAGTCACTTGAAACTGACTCTCCCAACAGTTTGTTTGAAGGTCACCAGGCCCCACAGAACCAAGATCTGCACACTTGCAATAGCCAAGTACCTTCCTGGAGGCTATGACCTCCTCCTGGGAGAGGACTCTCTATCCCCATCTAACTCAAGATGACTCAGGGGTCCTGCTCCCTCACAGTCTCTATGGCACTAATAGTCCTCTCAGACCTGCCTTAAAATCCCTGCCAGTGCCACTTGAGCACCCCAAGCAGCGCCAGTCTCCATCCATCCCGAACACTGAGCCATTTCCAAATTGAATTCCCATGCCTGGCCCTCGCTTAGTGCCAGAGCCAGAGCACGCCATAGATCTCCCTTCAGGAGGTCCCAGTCCAGCCCATCTCTCTTCTCCTGGATTGGCCCTGCCATCTGTGTCAGTAAGAACCAAGATCTGGACACTTGCAATAGCCAAGTACCTTCCTGAAGGCTATGACCTTCTCCTGGGACAGGACTCTCTGTCCCCACTTAACTAAAGACAACCCTCACAGTCTCTATCAGGCACTAATAGTCCTTCCAGACCTGCCTTAAAATCCCTGTCAGTGCCACTTGAACACCCCGAGTAGTGCCAGTCTCCATCCGTCCCAAGCACTGAGTCATTTCCAAACTGAATTCCTGTGCCTGGCCCTGTCTTAGTGCCATTGCCAGAGCACGCTATAGATCTCCCTTCAGGAGATCCCAGTCCGGCCCATCTCTCTTCTCCTGGATTGGCCCTGCTATCTGTGCCGGTAAGAAAGCCAACCCAAAGTTTACCCATGTTTTATGCCTTGTAACAGCTCACCTTTTACCTTGCATCGCTCTTCTACTTTGCATCGCACTCTGCCCAATGCATAGTGTCAACTACCAGGTCTCCTTGCCTTATGAGTCATTGACCTTCCTTTCCATGCAATTGCTTGCATGGCAAACCTAAACCCTTCCAAAGGGAATTTAATTGTATATCACAGAGCCACTAGGCCATTGCAACACTTGTTCCACACCTGGCACAGTGTCTACCTTAGCAAACCATCATGACACTCACCAACTGGGTAGTCACACGAATAACCTTGATGCAGAATGTTATAAAGGCATTTAGATTTGTATGAAATTGTACCTCCTTTTAGCTAAGTCTGATATCTACCCTAACAGGCAGAAACCCATCCTAGACTATATGCATGCATCCCTAAGCTTAACATATCTTAAGTATCACTGTTGTATAATTTACATAGTTACTTGAGAACCAATTTAAATCAGTTTCTTATTCAAATTACATAAAGTAAAATAAAAATTGCAGGTGCTGCGTAACTAACTCATGTATGTTAACTTTGAATCTTGATCGCTCTTAAAAGCAGACACCTTAGTATAGAATTATTCTAACACGTTTTGCAAAGACTTGAGGAGAGAGACAATAAATTGTAAGCATTCTGGCTGATTTTCAGACATTCACATCCGAAAGAAGTGTAAAATGTCTAGAAGTCTATCTACTTCACAGCCCTCTATGCTACTTTTTAGGAAGACCACACAGGGAGACACACCTTAAGATACTCTCTGTTAGTTAAAAATTGACAACTGATTCATCAGGGTCTCAGTACTCTCACTTGTTAAGCCTCTCCAAAGCATCTGTCTACCTTAATCTGTTTTATGACTATGCTGGCCGAAAAACTCCTCTTTCGAGGCAGATCCCTTGATTCCCTGTGACCACATGAATTGCCTGTAGTGAAAACTGATGGGAATCATGCTCGAAGGAGCAAAACAGCTGAAATGTCCAGCAAGAAACAAAGGTCTAATAAGGCCAAACTGGTGTCAACAAGAACAGAAGTAGACAGACCACTGAACCAGTGATACGCCACTGCGCGATACCTTGTCACCAAGCAATCACTTACCTCTCTTTGTCTTGCCGACAACCTACCATCTAAAGTGCTACCTTAAAGTGCCATGTGAAGACGTCCCACTTGTCCGAGAATCCACAGTACAACCCATTACAGATAACCATACAATTGTTATGCGTTTTCTTTTATCATATGATTTTAGTCTCTCACTTCTTACCTTGTTATTCTTCTATGTATGTCAACAGCGCCTCTTTCTTCTTTAAGGTCTATTCTTGAAGATAAATATTCCTAAAGTAATGATATCTCTCATGAAGGCATATAGTGACGAGTTCTGTAATTTCTTCTCTTCAATGAAGAACTTAGTATTATAAAGATCAGTGCAAGATTAACAGGTTACAGCGGTATAAACGAAATCACTCTTGAGTAATTAACTTGACTCAGTCTATAGGAGAACACGAAAGTGAGGGGAGACGTACTCTCCCTGGTGGACACAGCTCGAATCTGCTTCTCTCCTGTCGCTCTCCAGACTGTTGAACCCCTGGATTTCTTGTTATCTGCAATCTCCACCTCCTTCTAGTCCTATTGGAAGGATTTATCTGCAAGGCCTCCCCTTCAAATAGTTGATTGGGAAGGGCTGTAGTGGGGGTGATTCAAATCTCTCCTTAGAGGACTTGATTGGAGGGTGTTGAAGTACATCATTTTGTCCAGCCCCCAATTTCCAGGAATTTCCATGAAAACGCCTCCTATTGAAGGCAGGGTTATAGAGCTGGCTGATGTAAGCTTTTTGGCTGTGCTGACTCATGATCTGGTTAACCTAATCGCAAAACCACTACTTCCCACTTTTATGATTGGTTTTATGGCTTTAGACGTGAGATACCTTTTCACTGTTTTTGAGTTCGTGCAAAGTTCTACCTCGGTCAGTGTATTTGCATCCAGGATAATAACAACAGCTTTTAGGCGTTATCACTGTTCTCTCTGGCTCTCTTTTTATTCTTACGTCTCTCTCTCTCTCTCTCTTTACTTTTTAAATTTTCTATATTTCTCTTTCTCTCTCTATTTTCTACCTAACTTCCCTAGCTACACTACACAATTCAACCCCACAACAATTCAATAAGGAAAAAAAAAAAGAAAAAGGAGAGAAAAAGAAGAGAAGAAAAAGAATCTCAAAGCAACTGTAAAAGAAAATGGTAACGAACACTCACTTTTTCCTTTCCTTCGTATCCCAGCATTGCTGCGAGACCATGATCACCCCAACTAAATTGTAACCACACTTCAATTAAAAATATTGAAATACACCATCACATATGAAAGCATAGTAAAAAGACAAGACATCCAATAATCGGCACTTCCCTAAGATACTCGTTAATCACTCCCCCTCCCCTAATACACTTGCTGACTATGACTGAGCATCGAGCTGAGGACACCGTGATGCACTTTACCATTTTGCAATCTTGAAATCTACCACCTTAGCAACCACGAATGCCAACATCACCAGGCAACTGTCTACCTAAAAGCAAAAACCATACACCTGCACACATTCCTTCTTTAGCGTGGGTTCTCAACCCCTCTTGGTAACGTAATTAATTTCCGCCTGCCACCAAAACTGTTAAACCCCCCTACCGGGGAATAGGGACTTACTTGAAGTCCGGTTGGTATTTTGTCTTTGGCAGCAGAGAAGTTTCTCTCTCTCTCTCATTTACCTAATCTGTCTAAGGTGTGAAAATCAAATTCTAAACTACAAAAACAGAGTTTATTAAGTAAGCTCGATAACAAATCATGTAAAATGAATTAAGGAAGTTAGATACTAAATTCATTAAGTATTCCCGGATGAAAAGAAAACAACTGCAAGACACAATGATATGTGGGGATTATTTTTTGTCCCCCCCCCCCCACAGAGTCTCTAAGCTAACGCCCATTTCAACGGAAGTCTGTTACACATAACTTTCAAAGTCATTTCTGTCAGTGTTCCGTCATAAACAACCACTTCCCCATCGGCAATTTTAAATGCTCGCTTATTCAGGAGCATATCTTCCCCAATCAATCACGGGTCCATAGCGATATTCCTGGGGAAAAACAGAACCATCTCTATTAGACACCAGTTTATAAATACACCAAAACACATGAGATAAAATGTTAAATAATGTCAAAAAGAACAATCACTAAATAATAATGGTAACACCTGTAAAGGTTAGTAAGTTTAAAGTTCAACACTTACATTCCGCAGATGGAATTTCAATTCCCTAGTGTTCCAAACCAAACCCAGGCACTTATGTTTCTTACAAGAGAATGAAAAGTTTGTTACCAGAGCCCTCACACCTTAACGATTTCATAACAAACGTATGCACGTATATTTCCGTTTTAGACCCACAAATCCGATTATATACAGACCAAAAAGTTCCATGACTTAATGATGGAAATTTCCATCATTGCCAAGGGATGCTCTGTCTAAGCGCCATCTAAATCATGTTCGGGTCATCAGTCGAACAATCGTGGAATCTCATTGCGATCTAATGTGAACGGAATCTACCTGGTTTCCAACTGGACGAACAATACTGAATCTCAAATGTGACTGAACTCAAGGCACTGAATAAACAAACACATACCCCTCCTTGCGAGGTCATTGAATACAACAAGCGTTGGTGTGTTACGAACTATCTCCATATATACTTAATATATAACCTAAATGCAGAGAGTTAGAGAAACAAGGGAATAATAAGTATCTACAATTTATAATTCAATTTCCTTACATTATAAGCAACATTTTTCTTGAATTTTCCTAATTCACTGCATGTCTTAATTAACAAGAAATTCCCATCTCTCTGCTCTTAAGTGCTATTGATTTTGCCGTCTTTATATGTCGAAGTAAAAAACAAATTTTCTGACAGCAAAAATGTCTATTATATTTATTCGAAGTATGTTTAGTGAACTAAAAAAAATGTGCATATCTCTGGAAACGAATACCTTGCGGAATGGAAACAATTCTCTCTCTCTCTCTCTCTCTCTCTCTCTCTCTCTCTCTCTCTCTCTCTCTCTCTCTCTAGGTATATATATATATATATATATATATATATATGTGTGTGTGTGTGTGTGTGTGTGTGTGTGTGTGTGTGTCTGTATGTCTTTGCTTACGTATGTGTGTAGTGATGTTTTACATAAAGAGACAGAACGTCAATCCATCGTTGCATGGAAGCTATCATGACATCTTCCGCCAGACTCATCTCCGACCATTTCCGTAGAAGGTCAAAAGGAAATCAGAAATAAAAATTAGAAACACAATTGGACACACGGAAACCAAAGGACAAAGCTCTTGCTTCAGGTTCTCCTTAGTCTTCCTCTTTTAGAGCAATTAAAGCATTGTCACCTGGTCTCGAAAGTTCCGGAAGGATTCTAGAGAGTGAAGAGGAAGAAGAATTAGAGGCCATTTAAAAACCCGAGAGCTCCTAAGAAAACTTTTTGGAATAAAGCCATTTTCAGGACCTTTAAGAAAGAAGTTTTATTCTGGGTCTCACTTTATTGCGCTTTGTCATGAGGAGCATGGACTTTCGTGATCGATGGAATAGATTTGAGTAATATAAGGTTTTAACGATCTCGACATTGGCAAAAGCTCGCGCGCACACACACGCACACACACACCCATACATACATACATATATATATATATATATATATATATATATATATATATATATATATATATATATATATATATATATATATATATATATATATATATATATATATATATATATATATATACAGAGAGAGAGAGAGAGAGAGAGAGAGAGAGAGAGAGAGAGAGAGAGAGAGAGAGAGAGAGAGAGAAATTGCGTTTTATATGAATGAGGTGTACTTCTGAGTAAAAATACAAATATTAATTAGAGGTCCCCCTGCAAAGGTTCTTATATGTTTTTTGAAAGCCATGGGCTATAATACAATCTAATAATTTTTTTATCCTCATCTAATTTGCAATTGGCACGCCTCATGCTATTAGAATGAAATGATTGTTAAAATTTAGTTCCTTCTGAATATCGGGCATAAAATAACACGTATTGCGAGGGTTGTAAAAAAATATAAACAAATTCGTTTTGTAAAATAAAAAATACCTATTTTACAAAACACATAACTTTCGATACCATTGGGGAATCTAAAAATGCAACGAAAACTTTAAAAATGCTCAGTAATATATAATTGAGATCGTTACTTCTGATAACGGAGTAGGTAGAAAATAAATTCATTTTAATAATTTTAATCATTAATTCCCCAAAAATAAACCAAGATGTGTAAACAGTGCTGACTGTAATGACATTTCCGAGTTACCTTGGAATGCATCGAAATGTTTTCAAGATTAAATAATAGAAAGCAGAAACTGCTTTCGTTGTGTTGTCTCTTTCCTTGTAATCAACCAGCAATTCGTAAGTGGTGAAAGCAAAGTTTTCCAGGTGAAAGAAAAAAGACAAAATTATATATATATATATATATATATATATATATATATATATATATATATATATATATATATATATATATATATATATATATATATATATATACAGTATATATATATATATATATATATATATATATATATATATATATATATATATATATATATATATATATATATATATATATATATATATATATATATATATATATATATATATATATTTTTTTTTTTTTTTTTACTCTCAAAGAATCATACTTAGTGCCTGTTTACCAAACGTACCTATTTACCGCTACTTCCTTGACAAAGTAGATAGTGTTGTAAGAGAAAGAAAGTTCATTAGGTCATTAGGTACATGACTGTAAATAAGAGAGAGAGTGTGTGTGTGTTAATCCTTTTTCTTGTTCCCGGAAGTGAAGGACAATATTCACCAATGTACTCACTGATCACCAAATAACTATAAATTGTATTTAATTTTTGAAGTTCCCTTTCATTAATTTCAACGTCATGCAAGTATCATTCATAAGAACAATACAAAAACGTTTATATCAGTTCCTGGTATATACTAGCCTTTCCATAATTTCTTGCATGATTAGATGTCAGTATAATGTCGGGATTAGATAACCATTAGTATAGTTATCACAAGCCATGCGGATATAATCACAGTACTTTACCAGCATTCATTGTTAATACGAGGAGTAAAGGCATTAGCTACATAAGATTTGATAAAATAAAAGAAACTAAAGGTTTGAGCAAAGGATGGCTCCCCTTGAAGTTAATCCTCCGGGGACGAAGTCCTCGGGTAGGAAGCCTTCCACAAACCGCTTTTAAGGACTTGACCTTAGGATCCCTCGGGATGTAAAAGGAATGGTCCTTCATATTCCGCTCCGTCTAACCTCTTTGAGTTTAGTCACTTCTGAGCACCAGCATGCGTAGAATTTGTTTCTTCAGAGACCAGCACTGGTCATCTTAAACAGGATTTTCTTTCTTATTATTTTATTTAAATTTTATTATGTTGCATTTAGCTCTCTATATTTGTCTGCTTGTCTCTTTCACCGATATTCTCCAGGGGCTCATCCTCCTCAGGGAATAGCCTAATGAATATCTCCATTAGAATTCATGAAAATCTGTTCATCTCCGTTCGTTATTTTTTTATTTTCTAAACCCATGCCATGCACAATCAAATAGAAAGGCGTACATGGTTAAAGTCAAATGTATGTTGACTGTGATTAACATTACAACATATACGAATTCTAGGTGGCGTCCGCTACAGTATCTGCCGATTGGCCGTTCTAACTACTTTTACAGGTACTAATCAAAACCGTGAAGCTTAAACCCCTGAATTCGGAAAATGGAGCATCTCCAATTTTTGTGTTGAATATTTCCAAGTTCTTCCCATATTATGCCCTAAAATATTACATCTACTTCAACAGTTATCAGTGGTGAAAACTGAAAGAGAAGTACAGTAGGTATGGTGTAAGCACCTGACAGTCATGTAGAGAAGATAGGGAAATTAGATAGAAAAGAGAGAGAGAGAGAGAGAGAGAGAGAGAGAGAGAGAGAGAGAGAGAGAGAGAGAGAGAGAGAGAGAGAGAAAAGAGAAAAAGTAAAGAGAGAGAGAGAGAGAGAGAGAGAGAGAGAGAGAGAGAGAGAGAGAGAGAGAGAGAGAGAAAGTAGGAATAAAGAGGGAGGCAGAGAGAACAGTAATAACACTTAAAAGCTGTTGTTATTATCGTGGATTCAAATACGCTGACCGAGGCAGGACTTTGCATGAACTCAAAAACAGGGGGCAAGTATATCACATTAAAGCCATAAAAACATTCATAAAAGTGGGAAGTAGTAGCCTCACGATTAAGTTAACCAGATCATGAGTCAGCACAGCCAAAAAGCTTACAGCAGCCAGCTCTATAACCCCGCCTTCATCAGGAAGTGTTATCATGGAAATTCCAGGAAATTGGGGGCTGGACAAAGTGTTGTACTTCAACACCCTCCAATCAAACATGCTAGGGAGGGGTCTTTCACGCCCCCTCCTAAGACCATTTCCAATCAAGTCCACTAAGGAGAGAATTGAATCACACCCACTACCGTCCTTCCCAATCAACTGCTGGAAGGGGAGGCCTTGCAGATAATTCCTTCCAATAGGACCAAAAGGAGGTTTGAAGACTTATTTGATGTTGAGAGGTTACTGCTTAATTCAACTATTTCTTTATTTCCTTCTTGTGTTCTAAACCAGCAATTCTTTGTTAAATGTCCAACTTTCTTACAAACCGTGCAGATTCTAGGTTTTCTACACTCATTTGTAAAATGATTTGTATACCCACAGTTTTCACAGGTTGTCTTTGGTCTCGCCCCTTGAGCGGAATAGTTCACTTGGGTTGAATTATTTGTGTTTGAGTTTTGACCATATCTATAAGGTTTGTAAGGTCCATTCTTTCTTAGATTGTTTCTTCCTTTATGATCTGGATTCCATTTTCTTTTAGTATTTTGGGCATATTTCCCTTGGAAGGTATTTGGTCTATTTTCTACTTCTCTGGAATTAACATTGAACTTATTACTCATTTTAAAAAGTAGGCTTATTAATTCTGACTTTCCTTTCATTTTGTGCTTCTGTTGTTCCCACAAATTCCTTGGATAGATTTATCTCTTTCCTTTGGATTTCTTCTCTCATTGTCTTCAATGTTTGAAGGCTTGTTTTCTTGGGATCAAGTTTTATTTTTCTGTAAGCCTTCTTTTCCTTTCTCCAAGGGCATTATATATTGTTCCAAATGACAAGTAATTTAAAACATGTCTTAGCTCAAATAAGTTACGGGCACTATCCCCAAACTGAGTCTTATCTCATATAGAAATGCCTGTCTTCATTAAGTCTTCTGTTATTTTCTCTATTACATTCTCCACGCTTGCGCACAAATTAGCAATTGTTTTATATTGCGGGTTAAGAAATCTAGTTATGTTATATAAACTGTCAGTCTTATTTACTGGTTCCCAGAGTGATAAACAAATTTCTTTAAATTCTACATAGTTATTAAGTTTGCTAAAACTTGTGGAATTCAAAGTTTTATGTGCGTCTCCATGTTCTGAGCTGACTAGCAACAAGGCTTCATTTATTTTAGCTCTTTCATCTGTTATTCCCCCTGAAATTATAAGACTATCTGCATCTGCTAGCCAATGATTTACAGTATAGGATTCGAGTCTACTTTTGTTAGGATTTGAATCATCCACCTGTCCACAGAAGCGTGTGGCGGTTGTTATTACTGCCGCTTGATTAATATTGCAAAATTGTAAGGTGTGAGTATTATTAGTATTATTAGTATTGTTACTATTACTATTACTGTTAGTAGTATTAGAATGATTAACACTATTTTGGTTCTGGTTAGTTGTGTTATTATTGTTAGTATTTCCTTGCACTAGAGCGGAGTGGGAATTTAGTCTTGAAATTCGGCTTCGTCTAATTGTCGACGGTCTTAAATCGTATTGTGAATGTCTAACAGTGTTCAGTAGTTCATCAAACACTCTTTGCATGGCCACACAAAAAAAATATTCAGTCAGAGTACATCAATTATTTAAAAAAAAAATTGTTATATTTTACCAACATTAAAAGAATTTGTCAAATTGTCACAGTAAAAAATATTAAATTCTCTACTGAGTTCAAGTGCACAATAAAACCTTCAATACACAAAAGAAATTCTTTTATGAAACTAGGAATCATATCATAAAAAATTCATCACAATGAGTACACAATTTTATATACAACTCCTCAATAATCATCACCAACCGAGTGAGAAAAAAAATAACTAATTCCCTATCTAAATCATTTATTAAATAATTAATTATCATAGAGAGAGTAATACAGGTATTTATGCAAAAGGAATTTTATTCACTAGAGAGAGTTTTCTTAATTTTCAATCTTATAGAAAGATGCGAAAAAAATATATCTTCACTTATTCACATAAAAAGAGTGAGTATATTAATTTCTCGCTGACTTACTGTGGTTGTTATGGTGATACCGCTAAGTTGTTGTATTTGCGCTGTGAGTTTTTCGCCGCCGTAGCCTTCTAAAAAATTCTCTACGTCTGCGTTGTTTTTCGCTGTGGGTTTCCGCCTTCGGAATCTTGTTGAAAATTCTCTGCATTGTTTTTCCATCACTTCGATGAAACTGGAATTCTTGTTATCTGCAATCTCCACCTACTTTTGGTCCTATTGGAAGGAATTATATGCAAGGCCTCCCCTTCAAGCAGTTGATTGGGAAGAACGGTAGTGGGTGTGATTCAATTCTCTCCTTAGTGGACTTGATTGGAGATGGTCTTAGGAGGGGGCGTGAAAGACCCCTCCCTAGCATGTTTGATTGCAGAGTGTTGAAGTACAACACTTTGTCCAGCCCCCAAATTCCTGGAATTTCCATGATAACGCTTCCTGGTGAAGGCGGGGTTATAGAGCTGGCTGCTGTAAGCTTTTTGGCTGTGCTGACTCATGATTTGGTTAACTTAATCGCGAGGCCACTACTTCCCACTTTTATGATCGTTTTTATGGCTTTAACGCGATATACTTGCCCACTGTTTTTGAGTTCATGCTAAGTCCTGCTTCGGTCAACGTATTTGAATCCACGATAATAACAACAGCTTTTAAGCATTATCACTGTTCTCTCTGCCTCCCTCTTTATTCCTGCTTCTCTCTCTCTCTCTCTCTCTCTCTCTCTCTCTCTCTTTACTTTTTCTCTTTTCTATCTCTCTCTCTCTCTCTCTCTCTCTCTCTCTCTCGTTTCTATCTAATTTCGCTATCTTCTCTACAGTCATTGTATACCTCCTACCTCTTTTGTAACGGAAAGTGAACAAGGAAAAGGCTTTCTTGAAAAGTGGTATAAGTGAAAATTGCAAATGCATTCCACACCTTATTGTTCGAGCTAATGTATTAATAATTACTGATCTTAGCTGATCTCGCAGTCAAATTCACCTCATTCAGTGCATTACAAAATGTTAATGCAAAATATGACAATCAGTTAAAACCAATAAAAAATTTGATAATTCGTCACGTAATTGAGCCTGAATCACTGACGATAAAAAAAGACGAGTTTTATATTGCTCTTATTGGGAAACCATAAAGAACAAATGCAGAAGGCGGAATAATTCTGCCATTCGGCGAAAATCAATGATCTCATATTCAGGCAGTACTGACATCGCAAACTTTGCCTAACAGTAGGGTCCCTAATCTCTCTCTCTCTCTCTCTCTCTCTCTCTCTCTCTCTCTCTCTCTCTCTCTCTCTCTCTCTCTCTATGTTTTATAATTAGAAAAATAAACTTGATATTATATATGTCTTATCCAAAACAAAATATGCGGCTGTGAGACATTCATGATTTATATCGCATACGTACTCTGTTTTCATTAAGCTGTATATGCATAAACACATGTACGCATATAAACAAAGATGCACACACACACACACACACACACACACACACACACACACACACACATATATATATATATATATATATATATATATATATATATATATATATATATATATATATATATATATATATATATATATATATATATATATATATATATATATATATATATATATATATATATATATATATGTTACAAGGAAACAGAATTAACACTTTTTGAAAGTGTACGTAACGTGCTCTAACAATCTTTCTTCAGGGAAAAGCGTATGAAGGTTCGCTCACGATAACACTTGCATCCTTTTTTTCTCCTCCCTCTCTCTCTCTCCATCTCTCTCTCTCTCACCGTGTATCGCATCTCTCTCTCTCTCTCATCGTTTTCCGAAGTTCACCCACCCGAATCTCACTCATTCTCACCAAAGCAATTAAATGGACTATTTAAAGAAACGCAATAGTTTCTACAAAAATAGGTTTATTATTCAAATAACCCAACAAGAAATGAATAAAACAAAGCAAAGATTAAAATGCATAATAAATGTATTATCGAGTCAGATAACTAAACTCTAAACTGCAAAACACTTCTGATTAAAGAAGTCTCACTATGGCTAATAGCCTGAAAATATCCAAAATCACACATACTCCCCAAATCAATAACTAAAGTCATGTCAAAAAAAAAACAGACTACCACATGTTATTCGAACCAGTCCACACTGTCCACAGACATCTGTCGAAAGAATTAAACATGATAGAAAACTCCCAAAAATACATGAAATGCAAAACACAATAATGGAAAGTGTAAAATGCATAGCCAAGATATGGCAAACGTAACATAACCAAATAATAATATGAAAGAGGTATGAATATTCCTATTAAATCTCCCACACCAGTTCAAAAGTTCATAATGATTAGAAAATCATGGTAAAAATCACAAGTTCAATTTCCTCCCATAAAAACAGAGATTTCAAACTCTACCTTATCTGCCGATTTCAAAAGCCTGGATCCTCTCCAAAGCTACGTCTAGACAACTGCAGTTCTATCACGTTAATGAACGATCAAACTCACTTTTAGGGCAGATTTTGGCATAATCTAGATCAAATTAACGCACGTACTCACGAATATACATAACACTTCGGAGATCACCTGACCGGCAATATTGCTGAGGTTCTCACGCAGATAGCTGAGGAATCAAACTATTTGCTGAACACAAAGATTTTACATCGAGTCTCTCGACCTAGTTCCATCTGACTCCAAAAATTCTTCCATCACATCTTAAAGCATTGAAGCTATGAAATGCATATATGTGTCCTTTAAAATTGTAGCAGCCATATTTTCTGAAATAGAGCTCGGCCACCACATAAGAGCGTCTCGCTCTCCTTAACGGCAAACTAAAACAAAAGCATATGTATAAAACATAACAAAATAGAGCTATGCTCAATTAGCAATGTCTCCTGCACTGCAGCTTTAAGGACAACTCTCATGACACACTTCCAAAGTCACTGGGGTTGTGTTCTTAGAGCCTTAGCATGTAATCTTACAAACACGAATAAGCTTTACTACTCCCACAACAAGAATTATCAGTAAAACAGCTATTAAGACAATTAAAATTGTCGGCATAATATATACCTGATACTCGAACATCACGGAATCGTCAATGTCTTCCAACGGTGGAACAGTTATTGGCACCTTGGTTGTAGGTACCGCCACTACCAAATGCTCGTTATGCGTATGACGCATAATTATCTTCTCGGAACTGTTGAATACAGCACGGCTAAGTACGAGAAAGTCCGTAGACAGGATTCTGCAGGATGAATCGAACTGCTTGGACCCTCGATGAACGAATGTCGTCGACTTGTTGTTCTGGCACATCATTGTAACTGCACTCTTTGCAGAACGCGGCAGTTAGAGTACTGGTGGACTCGATGTGGTAATCTCACAGGAACTGTCTAAAGTCACATTCTGTCGGAGTCTGTCTATGAGCTAATGATAATTCACAACCACCCACAGACACAACTCGCAACTGGAAAATACTACTGTCACACACACACTTCTCTCTAACTAAAGCGCAACTTGTCTTACAATCAACTCCCGAACCTTGATATCGATCTCCCAAAATGAACATGGTCTCTAATCTATCCCATGTCACTACTAAGTCTCCCAAAAACACTCGAAAAAGGTCTAATAACAAAAAGGTTTCATGTTACTGAACCAAACAAAACTACTAATGCAAAAGTCAAACACTCACAATGTGAACTAATTCCAAGTGTGTATCTCAGAATAATCACAGTCAACTCACTATTAAGCACACAACAACTCTACGGAACCCACTCACAAAAAAAAATTCTATCCAACAGAAAAAAAATATTCAAGAATCCTATCCAAACATAAAAGGTATCATATCTCGTAAAAGACATGAAAGTTCTACTCCGGTTAGCAAATATTTCGCAACACCTGACTAACTCTCAACAAAATAGCAATTGACGTAATGGCAATCACTCCCATGATCTTAACAACTACAACTACTCACAATACAGCTCCCTTCATTTTACAAAAAAAAGAAACTGAAAAAAAATCCAAATACTCAAATACGATCTCCCAACCCGAAAAAAAAAGATCAGACTTGTTCGGTCCAATATACTAAGTACCTCCCCAAAAAAAAATATCCTAAACAACACACATATTGCGTCAGATGACAAAATCATCATAACACCATAACACACTAACACACGGGTCAAATCTCGTATGAAATTAGCCCATGTCTCAACTTCTAAAATCATTCGAAAACAAATGATTAAGAACTTCAACATTTAAAATGAACAAGAGACAAAAAAAAAAAAAAATATCATATATATACAAACACTAACCCATTTACCCTCTAACTATATACAAACGTTCCATTACATCCCAACTTTCTTTAACTTCGAAATATGGGTCAATTTCGTCACTCCAGTGCTTACATCTTTAACTACAAATCTATTCCCTCTTTTGAGCTCTACAATCTCAAAAGGTCCGTGGAACTTCGGACTTAACTTATAATTCAGATCATTCCAAACATTCACTTTAACAAACACTCTATCACCCATCGAAAAAGCTACTCCCCTCGATTTCGCGTTACTTTTCTCTACCATTGCGCGCGAACTAAGTTCAAGTTCTTTACTGATACGTGCAAATCTTTCTCTCGCTGTATTTATCAATGAAGTGACCGTAACATCACCCTGAACTCGCTCTGGTAACAAATCAAAAGGTCCTTTCAACTTGTACCCATACAAAGCTTCTGCTGGAGATATCTTAATTGTGTCATTCATCATAGTATTGATACTATATCGCACTTCATCCAAAGATCTGTCCCAATGTGTATCGGAACCACCCACCGTCATGCGCAAAGCTTCGATTACTTTCCGATTCGCCCTCCTTTATTTTGAGAAACTCTCGCAAATTCCGAACTGCGCATTCACGTTGAACTCCGCCATAAGTAGCTCGTAGAAATTTCTGCAGTTCATTCCAAGTTTTACACCTTCTGAACCCGAAACTGCGTGCTCATTTCCCAATATCTCCTTTATCTAAATCCAGAAATGATTTAGCCTCTGTTAAAGTTTCAGCGCCATTCGTAATTTTCTTGGAATTCAGATAATTGTTCACAGACTCAATGAAAGTTTCTATATTTTGGGTTGGCTTCCCGTCAACTAGCCCTTTAAAATTACTAATTCCCGCGCTAACGCTCGTCACTTTATGCACCACAACTGATTGGGATGTGCTTGCTGCATCGTCCGGCATTTTGTGAGTGATCACACGTCCTGAGCGTAACAACATAAAAAAGAAACCAAAAAGAACACTAGAGAAAGGTAAAAGTTATCCCCTCTAAAAGAAGAATAGAAAACGGCATTCTGCGCAACTTACGAGAATGGGGTACTTACCAATTTGAAACAGAAAACGGAGCACCTATCACTCTACTTGCTAACCTGTGACGTCACCCACTCGAAGACGAAGCAAAAAACACCCAGCGCGTTTCTTGTTGAATCATCACTTTGCGTAATTAACTCACAATCGCTACTATTCACAATTATTTGGGTATTTTGTTAACCCCAAAATTGCTCTAGAGATCATCCAGATCTATTTCACAACTCCCCACTCCCAGTACTCGAATAGAGACGAAAAAAAAAAAAAAAAGATTCCCCGTATTAGCGCGTAATCACCCATGTATACACGTAATCACGACCCACTCAGTCATTCAACACTGACTCGTCGCCTTAGGTGAGGTCGCCTATGCCTTGGGCATCAACGTTACCAATTAGTCTATTAGCAATCTCCCTCTTTCACCATCATTAAAGACATTAAAATTCATGAGGTACGCTGCCACCATTTAACTCTGTTACAAGGAAACAGAATTAACACTTTTTGAAAGTGTACGTAACGTGCTCTAACAATCTTTCTTCGGGGAAAGGCGTATGAAGGTTCGCTCACGATAACACTTGCATCCTTTTTTTCTCCTCCCTCTCTCTCTCCCTCTCTCTCTCTCTCACCGTGTATCGCCTCTCTCTCTCTCTCTCTCATCGTTTTCCGAAGTTCACCCACCCGAATCTCACTCATTCTCACCAAAGCAATTAAATGGACTATTTAAAGAAACGCAATAGTTTCTACAAAAATAGGTTTATTATTCAAATAACCCAACAAGAAATGAATAAAAGAAAGCAAAGATTAAAATGCATAATAAATGAATTATCGAGTCAGATAACTAAACTCTAAACTGCAAAACACTTCTGATTAAAGAAGTCTCACTATGGCTAATAGCCTGAAAATATCCAAAATCACACATACTCCCCAAATCAATAACTAAAGTCATGTAAAAAAAAAAAAACAGTCTACCACATGTTATTCGAACCAGTCCACACTGTCCACAGACATCTGTCGAAAGAATTAAACATGATAGAAAACTCCCAAAAATACATGAAATGCAAAACACAATAATGGAAAGTGTAAAATGCATAGCCAAGATATGGCAAACGTAACATAACCAAATAATAATATGAAAGAGGTATGAATATTCCTATTAAATCTCCCACACCAGTTCAAAAGTTCATAATGACTAGAAAATCATGGTAAAAATCACAAGTTCAATTTCCTCCCATAAAAACAGAGATTTCAAACTCTACCTTATCTGCCGATTTCAAAAGCCTGGATCCTCTCCAAAGCTACGTCTAGACAACTGCAGTTCTATCACGTTAATGAACGATCAAACTCACTTTTAGGGCAGATTTTGGCATAATCTAGATCAAATTAACGCACGTACTCACGAATATACATAACACTTCGGAGATCACCTGACCGGCAATATTGCTGAGGTTCTCACGCAGATAGCTGAGGAATCAAACTATTTGCTGAACACAAAGATTTTACATCGAGTCTCTCGACCTAGTTCCATCTGACTCCAAAAATTCTTCCATCACATCTTAAAGCATTGAAGCTATGAAATGCATATATGTGTCCTTTAAAATTGTAGCAGCCATAGTTTCTAAAATATATATATATATATATATATATATATATATATATATATATATATATATATATATATATATATATATATATATATATATATATATATATATATATATATATATATATATATATATATATATATATATATATATATATATATATATATATATATATATATATATATATATATATATATATATATATATATATCAAGAAAAACGGTTAACATGAAGGGAGTTGGGGGTGACAGAGCATTCCTCCAGTCTCCTCTAACCGTTTCTTCTTTAGGCAACTATGGATGTCCTCCCAATTAAACCTTTAGATCCTTGTATTTCATTTTCATTTCCTTTTCTCTTTCTCTTGCTGTCCATCTGCTCCAACTCCCTCTTTTCACGACTATTAGGATTGAATGGCCGAAAGTACTTGGGTCGACAGCCTAAATTTCAAAAAATAAAATCCTTCCGTGATAGATGATTTATATGAAAATACATTTTATAAATCTTACACCATGTTCACATTTTCAAGGCGCAAACACCGAATCAGTTCCAAAAGAAACACCAAAACTAAGAAAAGGAAAAATTGGACCAATAGAGTGAATCACTGAACCTGTATCCAGGCAGAATTTAATTGCCACCATTTTAACATCACAGTGTGCCGATAATGACGATGGTTCGGAGCGGTGGTGCCTCTCGTTTGCATGACATCAGTGATAGCAAAGTCAAGTTTCAAGAATATTCATTCAGAACGGGATTCGCCAACAAAGAATGATGAGGTCACTGAAATGAAAATTAATATTCTGTCTCTGGAACTTGGATAAACTTAATCCTTTTGAAAGTTTGGACTGCTGAAACATGTTTATACATGTTAGTTCAGAAATATTTCGTTTAAGTTTGCTACTCAGAGACAACGGACACACTCACGAGCGTGCACACACACACATACATACACACACACATATATATTTATTTTCATTCGTCCCTTTAGCCTGTTGGGTAGGAAAATCAAAATTAACAAAAAAATTTCTCTCAGTTGTCAGCTCTGAGTAGGATTAGCGGCAGGGAAAAGACGCCTTGTCAAATTTGAACAAGGGATAGGTCTAAAAATCCCCCAGGTCTCCAGATTTGCGGGGTAGAACAATAACGCTCGTTAAGCCCCACCCCCATCGGATGTTTTTGGGGGTTAGGTAACCGTTAGGCCCAAAAGGGCGACTTAGGGATGTAAGTGGGCTGCTCTTCTTACCTTTAAGAGTCTTAGCCATAAGATCCATTTTCCTTCGACCTTTGTACTAGTGGAAATTGCATTTCAGGTCGACCTGTGTCTTGTGCCGACACTGAAAACAACTTCGAAGGAGACGCTTCATGCCCACACCTCGCACTCTGCTATACTCCACCAAAGGGGCTGGACACACATTCGTGCAGCCCCCAATTCCTTTGTACGTTGGCGTTGTGAACTTCTGCGGCCGATGGGCGTTCTCCACAAGCGAGTCCAGCCACAGATGCAATCAGGTATGTCTTTAAAGTGCAACACCACTAGTATCTGCTTTTCCTTCTTGTGAATTTCTCTCCATATATTCATTATTTCCAACTTTTCACTCTCCTAACAAAGCCCCTTTGTTAAGCAAACCTACCAGCAAAGCAGCCCACGTGCCCTAAGATCAAATTAAGTCAATTTAGTGATCAGAATTGGATTATTCCCACCATTGTGATAACAAGGGCTAATTAGATTTAATTGATCAATTCCTCCATGGTGTTTACATAAATGTCATACAAGAGAGACTCCTTGATTTGGACTGCTAACTTGGATTTCTCTTCCAGGAATCCTGTTACTCTGCTCCCACGCGGTCAAACCCAAGCCTTGTGAATCAATTATACTTGGAAGTACTACCATTTCTGATAAGCCAGAGAGTCTGATATGCAGTCCTGTGGGTACTACCCATTTCCCTTCCCACTGTGCACAAGCACTGGACCCTTGCAACTCATTCAATCAGCATTAACCTCTTCCCATTTCAAAGACTTGCTATTCACGGTCTAATAGTGTTTCACATTTTATTGATTTGCCTGCTGGATCATCAATTTTCAGATTAATTTCATGATTGCTTCATTTGTAAATAAATTCATCTTAACATATCTTGTGACTCATTTCCCATGGCAGCCTTCCAATCCCTAACATAATTGCTGATAATTAAGGTAAGTCACACCTAGTTCCCATCCATTTTATTACATTCTGGGTGCTTTCTGTTAACCCTCAAAGGCAGTCTATGACAGAAAAGCCCCCTTACATTCTTCCAACAGAACCCAGAATGTAAGAATATATATATATATATATATATATATATATATATATATATATATATATATATATATACATATATATATATATATATATATATATATATATATATATATATATATATATATATATATATATATATATATATATATATATATATATATATATATATATATATATATATATATATATATATATATATATATATATATATATATATATAAATATATAAATATATATATATATATATATATATATATATATATATATATATATATATATATATATATATATATATATATATATATATATATATATATATATATATATATATATATATATATATATATATATATATATATATATATATATATATATATATATATATATATATATATATATATATATATAAATATATAAATATATATATATATATATATATATATATATATATATATATATATATATATATATATATATATATATATATATATATATATATATATAAATATATATATATATATATATATATATATATATATATAATATATATATATATATATATATATATATATATATATATATATATATATATATATATATATATATATATATATATATATATATATATATATATATATATATATATATATATATATATATATATATATTAATATTATAAATCACGAATCTCATGCACACTTTAAGATCCAACCCCTTCAGAGCATCAACCTTTTATATACCAAAAACCATCTTTCTGTTTTTCAAACTTGAATAAATCAACCATCTTTCGCAGTTCCAGTTGATCTGTTATGAAAACAAAGGGAATTTTAGAAACCTCTCTTATTTATGAACTATAAATTTATCAAAGAGAATAACGTTCCCTTTTATAAAGGAAGATATGAAGGTAGGAGGAAATGGTGAAACACTGAAATAAACTTTCAAAGAAATGTAAAATTTATTGCAGTCCATAAAAGAAATATGGAAAAAGAAGCGTTAAACATTTTTTTCATACTAAATCACTCGGTGAAATCATTTATCATTAATGACATACGTATGTTATCATTCTCTCTGACAAAACTCTCGTATGAAATGTTTGTTAACATTGTATGAATGTAAAGGACAAATTACTTACGATACTGAGTATAGACATGTCATTTCTTGAACTTCGCATGAATTACACTTGCTTTCCAAAAATACGAGAGAAATGGGAATTAATGTCAAAAGATGATGTAGCTCTACTTTTTATTTTATTTTATTACAGTGTTAATCAGTACATAAGGTAGCTGGGAGTTTTATGGTGGCTACAACTAAAACGTGGAATAATTGCCTTGTGCAGTTGTGGAATCTTCTGACCACCAAAAGTTTAAGCGAAGAGTAAATTCATTCCTACTTTCTACAGAAGTCTCCTGAATTCAGGTGCGTGGGTCTTATTTCCTATTCCATCATATATATTTTTTTTTATCTATCACCTTTTCTAATAAACTGACTCTCTCTCTGCAGGCTGATATCCCTTTGGAGCCCTCTTGGGTTTATAGTTTGTTGACTCTGTCCATAAGGGTTTTCAGCTAAAGATTTAAAGAAAGAAAAGAGAGGGCAAATAAGACAAAAATATCTGATTCCTATTGAACTTACCACTCGTCAGTACATAGCCAATGACAGATGACACTATTTGCTGATCCTTATAATATGAAAATATTTCACCCGTCTTCATTGTTTACCTGAATACACAGAGAAAGGTCTCTCTCTCTCTCTCTCTCTCTCTCTCTCTCTCTCTCTCTCTCTCTCTCTCTCTCTCTCTCTCTCTCTCTCTCTCTCTCTCTCTTCCCTTGCGATGCCTTCCATGCCCATGTGGAGATTAAAGGAATTGAAGAGGCTGATAAAGCAGCTAAACAAGCAGTCCACATGGCAAGAGCAAATGCAGACATCCCAATTAGTGACTATATAAGATTTATAAAAACAATCATTGTAAGTAAATGGCAAAACATATGGAATGAAGAACCTGAAAATAATCAATTAAAACAGATAAAATCCAATGTTGGAAAATGGAGTTCTTCATATCAGAGAGAGAGACACACACACAAGTAATTCTGACGCGTCTTCGAATAGGCCATACTCGTTTGACACACGGACACTTAATGAACAGTCCATGTGGCCCTCCTCCCAAATGTCCAGATTGCAAAGTGTTGATAACAGTTAAGCATGTACCGTGTGAATGTCCAAAAAATAACTTGCAGCGATTATAAAATTTTGGAAATAGATCAATAAAAGAAATTTTGTCGGAATCTTGCAAAGTGTTGATAACAGTTAAGCATGTACCGTGTGAATGTCCAAAAAATAACTTGCAGCGATTATAAAATTTTGGAAATAGATCAATAAAAGAAATTTTGTCCGAATCTTCAACATTTTCAGTAATACCCATTTTAATGTTCATGAGAAGCTGTGAGTTAATTGATGAAATATAAAAAATCAATCAGTCAGTCTAATGAATTTTAAAACTAGTAAATTTTAAGATATTACTTAATTTATTTTGACTTTTAATATACCTTTTTTAGTGAGTATATATGGAAACATGAGTATACATGTATTTCTTGTGTGAATGTGTTCCAGCATGAGAGCGTATGCCTTTTTGCAGCTTTTAACTTCATTTTCATTTTCATTCAAGTAACCTATTTGGTCCCAGTGCTAGGCATCCAGCCTAGACCTGTCATTTCATCCAAATAACTTCGGGCCAGCCCTATGAGAGCTGATAGTCAGCTCAGTGACCTGGTTAAACTTTTTTTTAATAATAATAATAATTTTCTTGGGGGGAAAAAACATTCATTGTAAGTACAACACCCACAGAAATAAAAGTGAAACTAAGAAGAAACTAGTGTTACAGATGATTTGTTATAACAATCCCACACAGATACACGTATAAATGTATGTGCTCGCGTTTTTTTTTTTCCTCCCATTTTTATCCAGTAAAAATACTTCCCAATATGAATTTTGTTTATATTGTTTACCTATATAGAGGGCGACAGTTTGACATCTAACCTCAACGAAATATTGGGACAACTTTCAGCTGCGCAAATCGTTCTGAAGCACGTGACAGGTAGAGAGAAATGTTGCCATTTTAGAGGAAAGAATGAACTGTGTTACCACTCTCAGTGGGTGGGGAAAAGATCACTCATAAGTGCACAATGGAAGAAGATTCTAGGTCAGTTCTTTCAAAGTGATACAGAAGGAAATATCAGTCTGGCTCTTTGGTTAACTGCGACAGTGTCTGGCGATGTGACCTGGACGAAACCCAAAGGAAACTTGGTCTC
>JANJGK010000017.1:3992177-3994677 GCA_039081455.1 Macrobrachium rosenbergii | reverse complement strand
TATTTTTAAGATAATGTTTCTATGAACTCAAAGTTAAAATCATACAAGTTAACTTTGCCAATTATTTCTTAAATCTTATATTAAGGTTTGTCACTTTTTTCATTCATTCAGAGATACATCACCGTTCAGAGTCATTTATTCCTTATATGTGTGTGTGCATCATAAAAAAAAAATCAACGCTTCTCATCACACAAGGTTATTTAATTTTTATTCCTTATATTTTTATGTGCGACATAAGAAAACAACAATACTTATCACTGTTTCAATTTACTTTCAGCACATTACAAAAGTTATTCCTATCCTGCAAAAAAAAAATATAATAATAATAATAATAATAATAATAATAATAATAATAATAATAATAATAATAATAATAATAATAATAATAATAATAATAATAATAATAATATTAAAAATCACAAACATGAGGCGGACTTTTTTAAAGAACGGAACGTCGAGTCCATCCATTTCAGAAACGATATTTTTAAATTCTCACGCCATTAACGTCGGGAACATTAATGTTTCTCGATGCCATTGCAAATTGCATTTGGGAAGAGAGAATTACTCAACGATGCCCCAGTACACTTCTCGTAATTAGTTCATTTGTATGCTGAAAGTACAAAGGTGACAATCCCGAGATAAGTAATGCAGACTTGCTGCCTCTGTTATCATGGCATGACCAACGAGCTGGATAAAAACGATCAATAATGTATTTGCAAGGGATTTATTCGCTGAATAATGTTTATGAATATATTCCAGTTAACCACAAAGCAATGAAGGTAGTTGAAGTTTTAGTGAATGTATTTGATCAGTTTCAAAGGTAAGAGTAGTATATTTTGAGAGATGGTGTAATGCAGTAAAATATATCACCATTTTAAATATATGAGTTCATATTTGTAAAATTCTGAACACATTACATATATATATATATATATATATATATATATATATATATATATATATATATATATATATATATATATATATATATATATATATATATGTGTGTGTGTGTGTGTGTGTGTGTGTGTATATATGTGTATATATATATATATATATATATATATATATATATATATATATATATATATATATATAATTATATATATATAATGTGTAAAGAATTTTACAAATAGGAACTCATATATTTAAAATGGTGATTATGTTTTACTGTATTACACCATCTCTCAAAATATATTACTCTACCTTTGAAACTGATCAAATAAATTCACTAAAACTTCAGCTACCTTCATTGCTTTGTGGTTAACTGGAATATATTCAAGAACATTATTCAGCGAATAAATAAATAAATATATATATATATATATATATATATATATATATATATATATATATATATATATATATATATATATATACGGACCCACACACACACACACACATACACATATATATATATATATATATATATATATATATATATATATATATATATATATATATATATATATATATATATATATATATATATTTTTTTTTTTTTTTTTTTTTTTTTTTACGAATTTCCCTAAGTAAGTATATATTAGTTTTACCAGACCACGGAGCTGATTAACAGCTCTCCTAGGGCTGGCCCGAAGGATTAGACTTATTTAACGTGGCTAAGAACCAATTGGTTACTTAGCAATGGGACCTACAGCTTATTGTGGAATTCAAACCACATTATAGCGAGAAATGAATTTCTATCACCAGAAATAAATTCCTCCAACTCCTCATTAGCTGGTCAGAGACTCGAACTCGGGCCTAGCGAGTGCTACCCCCCAATCTATCGACTCCCCCCATGAAGAACTTAATGCGGTCATATGATTTCTGGAGACTTTTACAGGACGGCAACGGAAACTTTATTTATTTGGCCTTGGAGTTGTGACTCACGTTAGGGGAAATCGTAAAAAAATAAAGAACAATGGGGATGATTCAATGAGCTTAGGGCTCTACTTCATGAGGGAATGTTATGTAAACACTTTGGTTAAATTAAGAAATTATATTTACAGCAAAGAATCAAAAGGAAAATGGTTAAATGAATCATTAGGAGGTTTGCAACTCCTGATGATCTTTCTACTAAAGTCTTGAATGATGGTAAGGCACATTCCAAGATGAGCCCACAGCAATGGCCCTCTGCAATAGAGAGTTACACATTGTACGCCAGTAAAGGAAAATTTAATGCCTACAATGACTCGAGGCTGCCCTGATGGTGCCAAGGACTCGAGGAATGAATGAACACTTTACACTTGAACACAGAACATTGGCAATGGCACTGGATAAAATGGCAGAAGGATAGAGGTAGAATACTGGCACCCAATAACTCTTCTAAAGGGCAAACTTTCGTGACTGAAAAGTCTTTACTCACACTTTACCTTAGGGGAAGCGAGTCTCTGGCGAAGGATGATGAGGGACAATCCCAAGTATGGGCGATGCACACTATCACTTGGATGATCCGCTCGAGGATGACTGTAGAGATGGATGGTACCGAGTCTGGAGTCAG
>JANJGK010000017.1:3964677-3987177 GCA_039081455.1 Macrobrachium rosenbergii | reverse complement strand
AAAATAATATACCTTGAGATTCGAAGATTCCCGTAATTAACACTATAGTCTCTTTTTTTTTATTGAGCTGACAGTAAACATATCAAACCGATATCGTTGACGTTAATTGTGATTGGCTGTTCCTTCTGGTCAGCAGCGAAATACAGGCTGAAAAACTTAACGACTATTAAAAAAATGAAAATGTAAATCCCTTTCAGCGACAAAAAAAAGTACTCGTCTCATTATTATATATTATAATTCCAAGGCACAGTCTAAAGCTCTGATAAACGTTCTGCATTTTCCTATTTTTCTATCATCTCGAGTTTTTATACAGGTCTGTAAATGATCTGAGGATATAAGTGATACGGAACTTTACCGAAATCAGATGAGGGGTTAAATAAAAAAAAAAAAAAAAAAAAAAAAAAACAGGTAAGGAAAAACACAGAGGTGTCAAAGCAAAAAATAAAAAAATAGAGAGAGAGAGAGAGAGAGAAGAGAGAGAGAGAGAGAGAGAGAGAGAGAGAGAGAGAGAGAGAGAGAGAGAGAGAGAGAGAAAGGATTATTTAGCATGGAGAGCAATCACAAAGAGACCAGATGAATAATGCTATAAATGAAAAAGATAAAAGGTAACATTTTTATTTGCATTATTCCTATGCAAGGATGCGTATTTTTCATTGCTTTTCCTCTACCATAGTTATACAGAATAGTTTTGCTTATTTTAATTATAATCCATTTTATGTACACGATTGCATAACTAATTAGTGTTCAGATATCTATAACATAAGTTAGATCTTAGACCATCATGCATGAAATTTTGTTTTCATTCATTCTTGTATTTTCGTAGGACTTTTCGGGGAGGAAGAAGGGCGGGAGGGTGAACTGGGGGATTTTTCCCCATTTTAGATTAATGCATTAGCACAGCTCGCTCTCCGACTCCATTCATTCGCACCTCGGGTCGTATAACGCAGTAAAAAAAAAAAAAACTTCCATTTCCACGTTGCTTTTAACTTTTTTTTTTACTCTTCATTGAGGCTAATGGAGGGTATTTTTCTTGGTCACCTTTTTTCATGGTTTCTCTTTTTGCAAAGTCATCAAAATTCCTTTCCCCGACGCGATAGCATTTACTGCACTTCATGTAGGCGTTATTGTGCTGTGCC
This sequence comes from Macrobrachium rosenbergii, assembly GCA_039081455.1. Lineage (NCBI taxonomy): Eukaryota > Metazoa > Arthropoda > Malacostraca > Decapoda > Palaemonidae > Macrobrachium > Macrobrachium rosenbergii. The sequence goes on along the minus strand of JANJGK010000017.1, from coordinate 3,986,041 downwards.
GCAGGATGTTCCAGTCGCTGGGACCTCTCACCTCTCTCGTGGGAAATAGAGAATTGCCGATCAGAAGCTATGGTAAAGGTTTGTCGTTCTCTAGTGGTCTAAATATGTAACTGTAGTTCTCCCTTCTTTCCATATATATATATATATATATATATATATATATATATATATATATATATATATATATATATATATATATATATATATATATATATATATATATATATATATATATATATATATATATATATATATATATATATATATATATATATAAACATTACCACATGACGCAAAGGGCCCCAGAGAAATTCCACCACTCATGCCTTTCCTGCGCACTGTCTTTCACCATTCGCCAGTTGTCTCCACCCCATCTTCCCATAGCTCTCATCAAAGTAGGTCTATGTCTTCCAACTCTCCTGGTTCCCACAGGAGCCCGGGTGATACTCTCAATTAATATTTTTTTACAGTGGTTGTATGAAGAACATGTCTGAGCCATCTCTATCTCCCTTGCATCGTTATCTCATCCACAAAAGGAACTTCGATTATTTTCCCAATGGTGTGACTTATAATCCTACTGGGCCTTCAGACGCCTAATATTCTTCTTCAGGCATCATTCTAAAATTGATAATACTCTTTCAGGTCCTGAAAATATTAGGGTATTAAAAACCCGCACGTAAAGAAGTGTTGCCAATGCCGTGAACAAACGTTTGAAACTCTGAGCAGAGTCTTACAAATGTTTCCCTTGCTAATTAGCAGCTGGCTATGTTGCCTATTTAGAAAGATGTACTTGGCTAGGGAAATATGTCAACATTTGCTAAACGAAAATTCTCTGTGCCACTCAGTTTATTCAAATTTGTAATGACACCTCCTCGAAGACTGAAGTAAGCAGTTGGACGAAAAGTAGGTAAAACCAAGTGCATGATAACTGATTACTTAAGAGTACATACAGCATGAAAATTGGAAATCCATTTGTATAACTCTCCAAGTCTATGATCTGGAAAGGTCACAGTTTTTTGGCTAATAATATTACGCATGCTTCTATACGCAGAAGAATAAGATAATTTTTTTTAATATACAAGATAATCACATTTTTGTTATGCGTTTAAAGTTCATAGACACAGAAAAAATATATTGAGTTTAGTTCCCAGGACCAGGTCCCATAAAAATAGATTCTGCATATATTGAAAATTGAGTTCCTTGACAATTTCTACTCTTTATCTTCTCGTAGACTAAATGTAATGACGTTGACATTAATCTCTAAAAGACAGACATCCTCTCCTTTAGTTTACTAAAAAAAAAAGCATTATTCCATTAAGTTCATCCAGATTTTGTAATAAGATTTGTGGAAAAAATGCGTATTTATATCTATGGATATAAAACAACATTCTATAAGAAATGAAACTTAATTTTTTAAATTTAATATTATCATAATTCTTGGTTCTTATTCATCATCATTACTATCAAGCTTAGAAATCAACGTTGATGAGCCATGAACCTAGTTACCATCATATTCATACTAATTTGCATTCATCAACAGCAGCATCTTCCTTGTTAGATTCGGTTAGCCTTAGATATAGCTCTCATTCATAGACTGAATGCTGCTTTTCCTCTTACCACATGTGCTACATTTCTAAAAACGTGCTCTCTGCGAGTCAACATGAATGTTTATACTTACGCATGAAGTAACCCTAATTCTGTCTTTGTTCTACTAACCCCTTTATTTGTTTATTTACTTTTGAGGACCTTCCAAATGCTATTTGAAGGTGTATTGTGAAGGCCGTTCAATTGTCATCTTGACTAATGGTTATTCTAGAAAAGATGAAGTTATTTTGGGAACTATATTACAATCCCCTACTTAGAAGCATGTCCATGCTTTGAATAATAATAATAATAATAATAATAATAATAATAATAATAATAATAATAATAATAATAATAATAATAATAATAATAATAATCACTTAAATTTGGTAAACTACACCTTACCATAAGGTACGAAATCGAGAAAATTAGGAGAAATCCATTAATTTTTTTCTGTGCTGAAGAAAAGAAATGATGTATTTCCGTTTTTCAGAATGAAAAACATCCTTTCCGTTACTTCCACGCTATTGGATTATGGCCACTCTCGACTTGTAGGCTAGGTGAGAGTTTGGGAAGGTCCAGAAGGCATTTGCTTAGTACGTTTCAATTACATGGGAGTCTGTGATGTCCTCCGGGCCCATATATCTTACATTTAATCTGGGACGTGTATCCGGGAATCTTCCTCTCTAAATTATGCCCGCAGGAGGATAAGGGATCAAGGAGAGAGGTAAGTGAGGTCAAAGGGATAAAACCCCAACTTCATTTCTCCCACGGTATCTTGGTAATCAAAGGAGATAATGATCAAGGAAATAAAACGTGAGCAGACTATTAAAATAAGTTTAATCTCTGAAAACAGAGCCTTTTTATCACACTGCAAAAAGATTGCTGAAACCATAATGTATATATCTTAAATATCACCCACATCTTTTCATGACCACGGGTCGAATCATTAATTTTTCCCTTGAGTGAAATTGTCATAATTTAATTTGAATTTCAACTTGATGGGGTCTCCCTGTTCAAAGTGAAGAGTTTCAAACATTCAATTTAGATGAATTTCAGTTTCCATCATCAAATGAACTATATTAATGACCCACTTGTAGTAAATTACGGTCAAATCCCCACATTTTAATCCTTTTCTCAAACGTACACTTCACAGTTGGGTGAGCTGGTTACTTTATGTTTCAGTGAAAAAGGTTTATCTTATTTCACCAAATTATAATTTTGCAATTTTCCTATTGTGATGATAAACTCGCAAGTCTCTCTAGAGAGTATTTTGTCAAGAACTTCCGTGAATTTGAAAAAAAACTATAATACTTTACTGGTACATACGAGAATGAAAATTAAGATGTTATATGTTGGGTTTTTAAAAAAAGAAGAACCGTTTTTGTTTTGCTTTCTACTTGATTTTTACTACACACAAGTATAATGTGACATTGCCTCTCTGACTGTTTAAAGGTAGAAATTTCAGAGAATAAAACCACACAAAGTCAGATTAAATTTACAATACAGTTCTTCAAAAACTAATCATAAATATTTCTTTCCGCACAAATAAATGCAGATATGAGTTTCTATTTTTGCTAGATTAGCCATAAAAGTTCATTTCTGCATAAAAAATACGGATATAATTTTATTTTATTATTGAATCTCAGTCTTGTTATGCCAGTTACAATATGAAAGACAAAAAGAAGATTATAAATAATAACCTTTAGCTAATAACACATCTTTTAGTGAAGATAAAACGTCTCATAAGTGCATTGTTTTTCTTAGTAAACCTTCCGGCCGTGTTGAAAGATGTTATTATTATTATTATTATTATTATTATTATTATTATTATTATTATTATTATTATTATTATTATTATTATTATTATTATTATTATTATCATTATTATTATTATATTATTACTTTGCACTTCCTAAGACATGTCTGAGATGGAAATTTCTCAGTTATCAGTCAGTTTAGTGGAAAAATCATCAGCTTATATTATATTCTAAATTGTATTTTTCAGAATACCTGAAATCCTGATGGCATTTTGGTCTTTGATTTCTCGTCAACACTTTTAGAATTTATATGTTCTCATTAGAAAACGTCAGCTTTAATAAGGCGTGGTACTTAATCCTCTTTGAGCGTGATAAAATCCCTTGCCAAGGGATTTTATCACGCTCAAAGAGGATTATGTACCACACCTTATTAAAGCTAGCGTTTTCTAATGAAAACATAAACTTTAAAAGTGCTGAAGAGAATTCAAAAACTCATATATTTCGTACAACTACTGTGGACTTATCCACTAAAAAATTCAGTGAACAAGAAGCTTTATAACAAGTGCTTCATTGTAGTTTGCTGTCTTAAAATGATGATTATAGGAAATGGATTTTGCTACCAGAGCCATAATGTTTTGGTAAGAGTTGTAGCACGACAACTCTTACCAAAACATTATGGCTCTGGTAGCGAAATCCATTACCTATAATCATCATTTTAAGACAACAAACCACAATGAAGCACTTGTTATAAAGCTTCTTGTTCATTGAAATTTTTAGTGGATAAGTCCACAGTAGTTGGACTAAATTTATGAGTTTTTGTACACAAATATTTTTATTACACAACACGTTTTATACCAGGCATTTCATTGTGGATCTTTCCTTACATTAGTGAGAAGAACGACATATTACTTTTACCTAACTAAACCATTTCTAATGTCTTAGTTTATATTACACATGAAGGAAAAAATCAGAAAGAGAGAGAGAAAAAGTAAAGAGAATGCATTTACTGATGACAAAAACCAATCATATCTCCTAAATAACATATCCATAAAACTAAACCGCAATAAAATATTTTCTTAGTAGGATTTCAAGGAGAAAAAGGATAAAGCAAAAGCTCTGAAGACGAAATATTCTTTTCACAGGCCTGAAATTCCTTCCAAAGGAAAGAATGTAGTCTGTCGACGAACTGGGGTCATGTTAAACGAACCACAGAATTCACGAATTGCCGGCACCAGTAAGAAGCAGGGAAAGATAAAAACGATGTTAGAGAAGACAGTTTTGGTTTGCAATTTCTTTACTTTGCTTCTTTGTCAATATTCACGAGTTTTTCATTGATAGAACATACTAATTTCGTAATGATTAATGTCATGAGTTAATGTCCTCCCTTTCTTAATATAGCCTTAGACTTGCTTCTCCCTGCAGTATTTATAGAATGAAATAGATTAAATGCCACAAACCTCGGCACAAAACGCGAGATTTTACGTTATGGAAGCCAGTGGATAAACATTCGTTAACTACTTAAATGAAAGCAGCGATGATCCTTATAATGTTTATATCTTTCACTGTAACCTCCGAATTAAACATCACTGTAATCCAAGGCCAAATGAGACTGCGATAAGCCACTAGTAGGATTCCAAAAGTCATCAGGTGAAGTATACTGGGCATCCACTCGCACCAAAAATGTTGATAAAATACCAGGATAGTGAATGAGATGATTTGCTTATTTTCAAGTCGATATAACTCAAGGATCCTTTTTCCTTCATATATATTAGCTCATTGGTTCTTCCTCTCCTAGTTCCATAATTTTTCTTTCCCTTATACCATTAACCCTCCTTAAACATGCGAAATTCTTTTTCTCTCCCCAGACCCGATCCGAACTCACTCCATTCTATTCCACTTTCTTTATTCTCTCTCTCTCTCTCTCTCTCTCTCTCTCTCTCTCTCTCTCTCTCTCTCAATTTCATTGCAGATATACTGCCTTTTTTTCGAGTTATGAATTTCCACACCTTTCTTTATTTTCTCTGCTACTCTTGCAGTCGAGTATCATTCTTTCATAGGAACCCTTTTTTCGTTTTGGTTTCGAGTTTATGTCTCCATTTTTCTAACTGTTTTTACCAACGTGGGCACTTATTTCTCGACTGACGACCTCTTTCAAATCCTTGGCTTTCTTCTTTCCGAGATGTTATAGGCAAAGGTTTGGAATAATATATAGGTTTTAAACCTTCATGAATAGAAATTTGTTAGCAAATATCGTAAGGAATATATAATGACAGGAAAATGGATCTTATTTTTGAAAGTGGAACTTTTGTGATAGGAAAATTTAAAGCTCTTCCGAGGCAAAACGATACTTTAAATAAAGAAAAATGTTACTCCTTAACAAACCATGCCTGGTCCAAAATTATGAGGAAAAAAGAGCAAATTTGATGATTGTGGGAATTCGCTGTGAAAATGAACAGAGAAAGAGACAGGTATATATATATATATATATATATATATATATATATATATATATATATATATATATATATATATATATATATATATATATATATATATATATATATATATATATATATATATATTAGTGAAGAGAACCCTTGGTGGCTGCATTATTTTAATAAGGAAAAAGTGCTTGATTTTATCATTTTCCCTGTCTATTTGATATACTTAGTATCCTTAACAAATAAAAAGGTGATATTAACGAGAATTTTACACTTTATCGTAAAATATTTAATATCCGTAGTATGTTTTACCCGCGTTCTTTGCCTTCCTGCTGCTGATATTTCTTTTTTTATAGACTAAATCACAAATGTAAGCTCTCTCTCTCTCTCTCTCTCTCTCTCTCTCTCTCTCTCTCTCTCTCTCTCTCTCTCTCTCTCTCTCTGATATATATAAAGATTAATATGAATTCCAACCGCCCCTCCAATGAGTCACATTTATATTAATAATATGTTAGTCTGTATGCCTTTAAATATTTTCATTCTCACGCATTAGCAATTCATATATGGTATCAAAATTTCTTTTCTATTTACATACTTTCACGTGTCTCTAATAATCCACGATATACAAAAACCTTTGCATGTTGTGTGTAACATTATTCACCTGCAAGGTGAGCAGTCGCATCTAGTTAAATTTTGTTGAATACATTTTTTCATCGTAAAGAATCATCGCGCACTGAGAAAAAAAAATTATGTTGCCCAAGAAATCCTGACTTTGACATCTTGTTTAAAACGAACATAATTCGTAGAAAGAGAGAATGATCCCCATGAGTAATTGGGTTTCTAAGTCAACACGAAAGAGGTCAGTCCCCCTGCTGTAATTGAAAATTTTATGTTATTTACCGAGGTTTTAAATTAAGGTCAAACTGGAAGTTGTGAAACCATCAGTGCATCTCGAAGAGCATTAGTTTCCTTGGTAAAAATCTTAATCCAACACTGAAACGGATTTATGGGAGGAGAGCAAACAATATCGTCCTTAATCCTCTTTTTGCTTTGTTTGAATTATGCCACCTTTAAGGGAACAATCTCGGAAAGTGGCTAAAGGGTGAGAGGGCTTTAATACTCTCCAGGGGTCCTTTGTTTGTCTCAGTGAAATATGAGATTCGCTTGCTCATTCTCTCTCTCTCTCTCTCTCTCTCTCTCTCTCTCTCTCTCTCTCTCTGTTTCATTATACTTTTAATTGACTCACCTGTGGTTTGTGTCTGGGGAATTCCAACCTAAAGAAGAAATGACATTACAAAGGATTCTTTTTTCTAGTATTAGAGTTCCCAGTTTTCTTGTTTCTATCTCTGTTTCTCTTTAAGAAATCTATTTTGTATGTTCTACGCTGCATAAAATTAAAGCATAAAATTAAAGCTAGTCCTCGTAGGTAATTTTTTAGATAAACTTCCATTAGTAAGACAACCAGTCGAGTTTGGCTGACCTGTTTAACCACCTATATTTTGATTTTTTTTTTTATTAATGGACTCTGCAATCGTCGGGTATGTTGAATGGCATATTTGGATATCCATTACTTGGGAACAAAAAAATTAAGTAGTTACTTTCTGCTATAACAAGGAATGGAATAATGTTTTCGTTGACTCTTAGAAAATGGTACTTAATTCATTTATAATATACAATAATTAATTTGTATTCGTCGCTTAAGTGCAGATTTTCATTTATAACATCGTAATGCCCATATAGCATTCTTGATAATATTTTCTCAAATTACTTTCGTTCACGGAATTTTGCTGCAGTTTTACCAGTATTAAAATCACTTTTCTTTCAAATCATATCAATTTTATATCAACATAAATCATCTGCAGGTGTCCCAAGAAATCTTTGCTTCGATGTATCGTAGGTTCTTATAAGGAATAAGAATAGTCAGTCATAAATTATATCCGCTCTCTTCGGCAGAAACAAACACCCGATTAAACTAATTTGGGCTCCATTTCCTCCATAAAGTATAAGGATGACATTACCAAGTTTTGTAGCGTTGGTCCTTCAGGTAATCGTTTTATTTTTTATTTCTTTTGTCTCTCTCTCACTGGGGGTTCTGAAAAGCTGAGTAAACCTAACAGGGTGTCCAAGTCTCTCGGGTCATCGCGTATGCTGTTTTAGCCATCCCAGCTCTGAACAGTTCAAAAATAGATCATGAATATTCAAAGGAGCATCAACCATTCTTACACTACATCGACACTTCGTGAAGGATATACCATACAACCTGTATTTTAGAAGCCTAATCTATAAGCCATTTCCTTATGTTAGGACGCCACTACTCTTCCCTTTGCAATCTTACTGTCATATTTCTTCTAATTCAAACCCAAACGGCACGAGTCTAATAACTGGCTGGGCCAGATGTACTTATTACTTATAATTCCCTATGAGTGTATGTCATTTTAAAGGCCATTTTAATTCGCTATTTGATTTGTCACTTCATGCACTTGCAATCTTTTTTTACGAAGCTGCTAGCAGTGCAAGGACACTGCAGAACATCATGAACAGTGTGAACTTTAGACAACCATTATTGCACATCTTGTCATAAAAAAAAAATATATATCATACATTCTCCACGCAAAGATCTCCTTCACCCCCTCACCCTTCACCCACTCTCCTTCTTATCTTGTCTCTTTTGTCTGAAAATGACTTTGGTGCTGCTCATATTTTTGAAGAATAAAGGCCAAAGGTTTTTATCGTTTTCCAATCTCAGCCCAACACGCAATGAAGGCTTGAGACACAAACAGTTCTCTTGACTCCCATTCTCATGGTAGACTCCTCTCCTCATTCTCTCACATTTACTTTTCCTCATTCTCATTGTAGACTTCTCTTGTCATTCCCTCATATTTGCTCTTTCTCATTCTCATGTAGACTCCTCTCATAGACCCCTTCTGCTCATTCATTTCACTCCCTTCATCACGTTCTCTTTGCGACCAAGATTCTTTCTCCGGCTTTCAAAAGCCTCTTCTTTTTCTCTTCTTCATTTGACTCCTCCCTGGCTCGCTATTTCCTCAGCCTCCTCCTCACCCTCCCTCTCCTCCATCTCTTTACCTCCTTCATCTTTCTCTTTCATCGAATTTCAAAATATTTTTAATTTTTTCTTAGTTTTCAGGCCACTTCTTCTTCCATGTCGATGACCTTAGTACTTACATAGCTGGCGAAAGTTAATATACCAGTTCTTTTTCGACATATAATTTTTACCTGCTTTTGCTTAGCCTGTATTGTTTTTTATCCTTTTTTTTTGCTTTCTTTTATTGTCTTTCTTGGATGTCACTGCTGAAGATGCTTTTTTTCTTTTTCAGCCGTGGCAGGAGATGTTTTAATATAACGTTTCCGAAGCTCCTAAAGAATGACGATTTTGTTTCACCTGTTTGTGAAAGATCTATGGACTGGAAGTCTGGTTATGAAGCTAATTTTGTGTTTCTAAACAAATAAAAATATAAATTCAGCCGTGGTTATAGATACTTTTAGCACTGAATTATGTAATAAGAGCATTAGTTAATAAAAATAATAAAGTAGATACGGGTTCTAAGTTAATTTTTAAAAGAAATATTTACGCCAGTCCTAATGAGACCAGAATCGTTTTGAATGATATACAGTAGTTGTTTATTTTGGTTGTCATTCACTCGGGACAAGCAAAACTTCCGTTCAATAAGAGCTCAGTTTAAATGGTACTTTGCCCTTTATTAAGTATACTATGTTATTCTCTTCTCTCTAGACATGTAAGCTTCATATTTCTTTACAAGATAAAACTGTTTACAATTCCATATTATTTGAATCCATATACAAATTTCCACATTACCTACCTCTTCTCAAAATGAGATTTAAACCATCTGAACATAATATTTTCTAAATATTTTAGTCTTGCTGCCAAGAATAGAAAAAAATATATGAACATTAAAAGCAATAATTTAGTGTAAATAAATATTTATATGATAAATTCTAAAGAAATAACGACGGAATAAGTATCCTGGTTCATAGTAACTATATATAAATATACAAATATGCTAAAACAAGTAAGAAAGGGAAATTTTTACTAATTGCTCAATAAAACAGATTCTGGTAAGCAGCATTGACATGAGTTTGCGCTGCTTTTTTTTAAAACCTGCCTTCGAAAGAATGGTTTTATCTTTCTCATACAGCACAGAATTTGTATAGCCCAGCTGAGTTTTGAATGAAGGACATTTGTACCATTAGTTCTTTTTGAGATGAACTGAAAAGTACAGGTCTAGAATGCCCGTGCAAAAAAAAATTTTTTTTATATCGCTACAACAAGCGCCAAATAGTCGAGGAAGACCTCACACCCTCATAACATTCCCGGTGAGAGAAAAAAAACTAAAATTATGAGAAGCAATGTCATAACTCCCCAGGCTTGGCATGTTCAAATATGAATGGTCCCTAATGAACGTTTAAGAATACATTACGCAATGCTTTAGCGTGAAAATTTCTCTACCTCCCGTTCAGCCTTCCGTTATAATAATGTTTTCATTCTTTACTACCCGTCAAGTAAGCCAATGTGTACGTTATTGCTCGAAGTTACGTAACCTGAAAGGGTAAAAATCCCTTGCGTATCCTTAAGGTGCTGCCCAGGGAATGAAGTTAAAAAAAGAACACACACACTTGTATGTATATATATATATATATATATATATATATATATATATATATATATATATATATATATATATATATATATATATATATATATATATATATATATATATATATATATATATATATATATATATATATATATATATATATATATATATATATATATATATATATATATATATATATATATATATATGTGTGTGTGTGTGTGTGTGTGTGTGTGTATGTATATATATATATATATATATATATATATATATATATATATATATATATATATATATATATATATATATATATATATATATATATATATATATATATATATATATATATATATATATATATATATATATATATATATATATATATATATATATATATATATATATATATATATATATATATATATATATATATATATATATATATATATATATATATATATATATATATATATATATATATATATACGCTTTGGCAAGTCAAATTATTTTGTTGTGTTTTCGTGTTTATCTAATGATGAAGTGCTAAAAAAAGCGATATGATGTATATTTCATAGGTATCTGAAGTAGCTTTAAAGTTGTACAGAATTGAAATATTCCTGCATTTTAATAATTTTTAGACGTAACCGCCTTCGGCACTCGAAACAAAAAAATTAAAAATTTTTCCATGCTAATTTTTTTTTTTTTTTCAAAAGGAAGTTTGTGACCTCTTTTACGAATGTCACACAGCTTGAAATGTTGATATTATACTCAATCTTCTCTTTCTTATCTGTAAGTAAGAAACTAAATTCATAAACTATAAACACTGAAATCTTTTAAAATCTTTTAAAATCTTTTTAGACGGAAAATGTAATAATCTGGGGAGGTTTATCTGATTTTAATTTCCTTTCATACCTTAATGAATTAACATTCGAACTTTTTCATACTTTCTTACGCTCTTAAGTTTCAAATATTCATTATTACATGCGGAAGCTAATAATAGCTTATTGTAATTTTTATTATGTATTTATATCAGTATTGCATTTATTAGAGAAGAGATTTCTATTGTGCGGGACCATTAGTAGCCCTTGTGTTACTGGTTACAATTATAACAATTAGCTATTATTCTTATTCACGCACTGGGTGATGAAAGACTTTCATATGGGAAGCTGCAGAATTCAATCGCGTCATAAAGATTATAATGGTGATTTTTAGATGCTCCGACACCCGTTTTTAGACCTAAGCCTTACTAACGGCAAGGGAAGGCATGGAAGGGTATAAAATGTCGGACCTCCTCAAATCTCGAGGGGGTAATCGGAATTACTAGGGATCCATTGTTTGATGAGCAAACAAGGTTAGCTTATCATCAATAATTACCCAGTGAATCTGGAATGAGACTCAGTAATGAATTGTTTCATTAGGCGTTGGACCATTACGTTCCTTCGATTAGATTAAAGCCGATGGTTACAGATTATCATGCATGTATATACATATAAATGTGTGTGTATATATGTGTGTGTGTGTATATATATATATATATATATATATATATATATATATATATATATATATATATATATATATATATATATATATATATATATATATATATATATATATATATATTAACTTTATCACATACACAATTGCTCTGTGCATTACTAGAATTACTGAAAGGACCTCATTCAAACTGGATGGTGTCTAATGGAGTATTTATTCAGAAAAAGTTACAAGCTTTCTTGAATAAATACTCCATTAGATACCATCCAGTTTGAATGAGGTCCTTTCAGTAATATGCGTATATATATATATATATATATATATATATATATATATATATATATATATATATATATATATATATACAAAATCCACGAAGGAAAGAGAAACACTGGATTGCTGCAAGGCCTTTCGACTGGCGTCCTTTACTTAGCAGACTGAAGAAATATAAAAAAAAGTTTACGAAGAAAGCCCATGTAAATGACAGATTTTTTTTTTATCTTTTATTTAGAAAAATACATTTTAAATTTCATTCAACTATTCAGTACATATGCAATATATGTAATTTATGTACAAAATCAACAAATATGTCATAATATTTTATATACATCAATATACTTAAATTTACTAATAACGTACATACATATACACATACCCATATACTGTATAGTATACATACCCATTATAGTACATGCACGCATATATATCTGTATATATTAAAATTCCCGGTAACTACGTGTAAAATGAGAATAAAGTTTTTTAAATGATTTACGCAATACATACCTATTCCTGTATATACTTTCTCTTATTAAACCAATTAAATGTGGATCATCTAACAACAGCCCAGATTTATAAATATACCAAATACCAGATATAAAATCTGCTAATAATACATTTGCAGTGTTCCTATCTTTCAAACTATTTGTTTCAAAATCAAATTTTAGTACTTGTAGAAAATTCTTAGTTCTGGCTTTACACAAAGCTTTAAACACTTTTTTTTAAACCATTTTATTAACTTGTTATTCATTCTACAAAAATAAAATAAATGCATCATAGTTTCTTTTTCCCCACAAGTACTACATACATCATCTTGTGCGGTATTCATCATATGTAATCTCTCCCTAGTTGGCAATACTTCATGTACATATTTATACAATACTTTCCGACATGTGGCTCTATAAACTTGCTTTTTACATTTACCCATATATTCTTCCAGTTGAACATTTAGCTTATAGTTATCTACCATTAAAAATCTATATACATTGCTACTTTTACAATGGGGATACACATCCATCTTGATGACTAGTTTTCAAGCATTTATTATTTCTTCATAATAGGGGGTGGTTATTACAGCAGCATCTTTAATTCCATTAACACGTAATAAGTAGCTTCCTTTCATTTTACAGTAGTAGATCATTAGCTCATACCCAAACTCTTTTTTGGAAAAACTCTTATAGTAAAGTTTTACTACTCCACATCCCCCTTCTAATCTTGGCCAACATGTTTCCCTGCTAATTGGGTGGTAATTACCTTTCCATATATACTTGAAAATACATTTTTCTATCTACTTCTTAATATTTTTGGGGTCGGCATCACATGGGCTATATACCAACATTTTTATAAAAACTTTACATTAATGGCCAGAGCTTTTTGAAATATTGTTAACTTCCTGTTATGTGAAAAGCCGACCATTTTCACCACATTTTCTCTAATTTTGCTCCAATTTTCCTCCCGTGTTTTACAAAAATCATTAAAATAGGTTATACCTAAAATTTTACAGCTATCGGTTTGTATGTTCAAATTTTGTACCGGCCATAAGGTTCTGTTTTTCCATTGCCTTAACCCAAATATGCTAGTTTTATTCAAGTTAAGAGAAACACCAGTAGCATCCTCATACATTTTTTAGATCTTAAAACTTTCTTCTATCCCTTCATCTCTACACACTACAGTACAATAGAGCTATCGTCTGCATACCCAACAACACAAATTCTTAGATTATTTGGTATTTCAGAAGAATATTTACCAACTCTTTGTTTCAACAATCTATACAATGGCTCTTGCGCTATTATGAACAACATCATCGACAAAGGACAAACTTGTCTGACTGATCTTTTGATGGAAAAAGACTTAGTTAGGCTGCCATTAATACTCACCACACTATTTGCATTTGTGTATACCATTCTTGTTAGACCAATGAACTTAAAGGAAAATCCAAACCGTTCTAGCACTTTAAACAAAAACTCCAAATCTACTCTATCAAAGGCCTTTGACCAATCTAAATTAATTAAAGCAGCTTGCATACCTTACTCATTTATGTAATATATGATATCTCCCACCGTTGTATTTACTTCTGTTATTGATATTCCTGGGACACTACAGAACTGTTCAGGTGATATACACAGTGGAAGTAACCTTTTTAATCTATTTGCAATTATCTTTATAACTATTTTGTAATCAACATTTGGCAATGTGATAGGTCTTAAATTATCAATGCAATGTGAACTATCATCCTTCCAAAGTAATTTCAGTAGTCCCTTGTTCATGTCAGTACCAATCACAATATTTTTAAAAATATACCTAATTACATCTAAAAATTCTACTTTTATTATATTCCACATTTTCTTATAAAATTCTACTGGTAATCCACCTATGCCAGGTGCTTTTCCATTTTTCATCGATGATATAACCTCCCCTACTTCGTTTTCATTTACCTCTGCTGTTAATAATTCATTTTCCTCATTGCCTATCACAGACTGAGTAACATCTAAAACTCTATTTTGAACCTGGGTATTACATTCATATTTATTGTACAATTTTTCATACTACTCTACTGTATGTATTTCCATTGCTTTATTATCCGTTACATATACCGCCTCCTTTGTTTTTAATTTGGATATCATTGCCACAGGAGTCTTTTCTTTTCCTAACAGATGATGTGACAATTTTTCGCCTTGAATTCTTTCCTCTGTTCTCAATCTAACTTTTACCCCTTCACATATTTTATCCTCTATTGTTTTTATCCGTTCCTTTAATTCAGATATCTTTTCAGATTGACTGCCTGTAACATAACGATGATGATACAAATTCCTAAGATGTGCTTTCAATACATTTAATAACCCATACTTTTCCTGTGTCTCTTGCTTTGATGCTTTCACGAAAAAGCTCTTTATACACTTTTTAGTATATATCCACCAATCAATTATATTGCCAATAACATGGTTATCACTCTTCATCTTTAAATCGTTCCACATCAGTTGAAAGTTCCCATCAACAAGGTAACTCTCTAAAATCCTTCAATTTAATTTCCAATATCCATGACCCCATTTTAGATTATCATCTATTTTAATACTAGTTTTTAAAATGTTGTGATAAGTCCAACTAATGGGAATGTTTAAAGTTTCAGTAACATTACAAGCTAAATCCCTTATATAAAATCTAGCAATTCTAGAGCCATAATTCCTCCTTATATATGTAAAGTCTTCAAAATTGTTTTTCAAAACCCATACATCTTTTAACCTTAATGAATTTTTTAAGCTTATCAAGGCTTTGGACAAGAAACATTTGTCACCTGTAGAGACATCCCTTTGACAAATTACACAGTTCCAGTCTCCTGCTATAATAACATTTTTCAAGTTATTTCCTGCAAAATATAACAAATCAGTATTAAACAACTCTTCTCTTTCTTTCCTTTTGTCCTTACCCGAGGGGGCATATACTGGAATACTACTTCAGCAATACAACATTTCACACTTAATATTTGGCCCTTTGTATCCATCTCATTTTTCACGATTTTCACTTGCGATAGCTTGTTTATAAACACAGCAGTCCCTCCCTTTAATAAATGAGTTGAATTTAATATAACATGGCAATTTCTTTTTCAATATACTCTAGTCTATTTTTCTCTTTAACATTATGTTCTTGTACACATGTTATGTCTATCTTATGCACAAGCATAAATTCAATGAGTTTAATCTGTTTATTCATATTATTTAAACTCTTTACGTTAATAGTTATACTATTTAAATAAATGTATATCCCCAAAAATATGATTGATGCACTATTCTATTTTCAAATTCAATTAATTTTGGATCGTTTAACATCTCTCTTGTGCATGTCGTCATCTGAAGATTCTTCCTTTTTTATCTAATTTCTCAACATTTTTCCAACTACCCAAGCCATCTTTTTTTCAGCTTCACACCTATTTTATCACCAAGATTACCCATGATTTCACATTTGTCTAACTCAGATTCTATAAAGCCATTATCTTGTAACCAAACGTTATTGATTACTTCCATATTCTGTGTACTGGTCCTTTCTGCACCCAGCCAATGTTCTAGCTTCCAAATCCTCTGTCCTTGTTTCTTTGTTATGTATTTCAGCCAGTGCAATACCTTCTGTAAAACCTTGGTCTTGTGACATAGCTTTTTCCGTTCCTTCCGTAATCTGTGTATCTGTCGTTTCGTTTGCTTCTGAATTTGCCGTAGTTTCTTCTGGTTCCATACTCTCATCTTCAGAACCTTGAATATCCTCGGTAATTATGATTTTGTTTTGCTCATTTCCAACATTACTTTCCAAATTTTCGACGGTTTCACCATTCATCAGTGGTCCTCCCTGCCTTTTGTCGTTCCTTTATTCATGTCCGGAAAGCCCTCCTCAGTCCAAATATTTGTTCTTCCTAATATGTCTACAACACAATCATTAGCCAGATGTCCTTCATTACCACATTTATAGCATGTTCGTTTCTGGCCGTTGTATAGAAACGAAATATTATGCCCAAGTATATAAACAGGAGACGGAATGGTCTCCCTTATCTTCATTTATGCTGTCCTCGTTCCATTTAACATTCCCTCGAAAGGACCGTGCGCATACCTGTTATGCCGCATTTACTTAGAAACATAATGATTACTTCATCGTCCATTTCAAATGGGGCATTTCTTATTGAGACGTATGTCGTCCCTGAACTAATATTGATAACTTTAACAGTTTCCGTTTCGTTAATTTTTATCATTTTATCCTCATAGGCTCGCACCACATTCAGAAAGGTTTCGTTTTCAAGAAGTTTCACAACTACTTTCTCTCTAGTTTGGTTCTGAACCCCAACAATCTTCCTACTTACTATTATTAATATATCAAATAGGACTTTCCTAGTTAATTCAACTGACGTGTAAGTTGGAAACAAAAGTCCTATGGAGTCCTGCCTCTGAAAAGGTTTATAAGTGCCCATTTTCAACCGGGCTTTTTCTTCACATATCCATTTTCTAATTACACGTTTTTCTCTCAATAGATGGCGCTAATGTCGCCAAACCCCCAGCCAGGGTTACCTGGCCTGGCTGGGACTTTCCTAGCTACCTTAAACCCTGTTTCACTCCTATAATAGAAAAAAAAAAACATTAAACAGTTATGTCACTTAAATCACTGCATGTTCACTTACATCTCAGGCCAATTTTGTAACCGAAACCTTCATTAATGTTCGAAAAATCGGCAAAAATAAGCAGGACGGCTCGCACGCTTGTTTACACGACACCTCTTCTTCCATTCATAATGACAGATGGGGATTACAAAGGAAAAAATATGTACCTAGAATCCAACACAATTAAAGAAGTAGTAGAACTGCCAATACAGGGTTAAATATTTAAGTAGTTTAACAAAGGATTAGGATCAACCGTTCAGAAACAGGGACAGGACAATTAAAACATTATCCAAGGAGGTGACTGACCATCAAGAAATGTTATTACAACAAAATAATTCTCTCTTTTTTGTAAAAAATTAAAATTTTTGCAAGATGATCATTTTTACAAATAAAAAATTATATTAAACATACGAATACGTGGAAAATATCTATAAAGTAGGTAACTAATTTATAACTAAGCCAGTGGTTTCATCCTTTAGGTCATTCTTGAACAATTTTTATAATACAGGGGTACAAATAATATATACCAAGGGTAAGGCTAAAATTACAGCTGGAAGTAAGCTGTATAATAGCAGACTCCAAAACTGGACGAACATCCAGTGCTATACTAATTCATTTAAGTGAAAACTCTCACAGGATGAATTGGACTGAAAGTTCAGTGATTGCCAGATCGAAAGATTTCTCTTCAAGAAATCTTTTGGAGTCTGCTTTTATGCAGCTTACTTCCAGCTGTAATTTTAACCTTATCCCTGGCCATTATAGTAGTATACAGTTCATCATATCTCCCTTGTATATAGAGTTTATGATCAACGGAATGACAGCAATGATTAGAACGAAAGAGAACGTGCATGTCAATATTAACATTAGAGAGCCTCACCTTTAAAAGGCTAAAAATAATTTCCTTCAGAACTTCACTACCAAAATCCCAGTTAATCAACCCCAAACTTCGTTCACTGGCAGCAGAGTACTTAGGAATTTGATCAACATAGATAGTCGTGGTAAGTGGTAAATGATCAGACTGTATGTAATCATACTCAACATGACAATTAACTACAGATTGGAGAAGTCCCTCAGTTAAAATGCAGTGGTCAATCCACTTTCTAGACAAAGAACCAAGTTTAACGTGAGTGTAGGACTCAGTTAGCAGGTTACAAACGTTAGCCATTACCATATCATGAGAGGCACAAAGCGAGACCAACTCTTCATAAAAACTTGTATTAGGAGCAGAGATAAAGTCACCAAGAATGCAAATATTCTCGTGTTCATCATCTTCAGTTATAGGTGATATTTTGCTTATCTTCTTCAAAAATATGTCAACATTTTCATTTTTTGTTACTAGACATATATACATTAACAAGCAAAATGGAAATATTTTCCAGCTCAAGGGATAACCCCAAAATCCTATCATCATCATATTCTACAATTTCGATAAAGGGGGACAAAGGCTTAAGCCAAAGGAACGATAATCCTCCATATGGTCGGCCTCTCTGCAGTTGCACATCATCTTTCATTGAAGGTACTGAAAATGCGGAAAAATTATCATGAACATTTTGTACAATGGATAATTCGCTTTTGTATAACCATATTTCTTGCAAAGCAATTATAGATGACCTATCACACAAGCCTCTGATGTACTCAACAGCGGTCTTAATACCATGACAATTGAAGTTTGTAATTTTTAGGGTATCCATAAACATTAGGAAAAAAAGTAAAAATACGTAATATATTCATATATATCATTTGCAGTCAGTTCCTGATCACTAGCAGAGTTCAGTAATCGCTTCTGTATGCTGTTGCCGCTCTTCTGGTTCTGGTTTCTGCTGGTGCTTACAGCGGGAAGCTCGAGCTGGGTAAAAAGGCCGGACCCCCACCTCCTCTTGCCTCGAGTCAGTACTAAGCAAGGCATCATAATGCTCCGCAGGGCAACCGACGACGAAGGAAACCCTGTTACTTGAAGGATTTCGAGGGGTAATCTTGTCCACAGTAATTTCATCGCTTCTGGAATTGTATCTGAATGTAGATTCGTGACAAATACATTACGCAGTGGTTGTGGGATGGTCTTTAAAGCAGTCCCCCTCTGGTTCCCCCAACTAATGGAGGCCTATCTAATTTTTTAACTCCATTATTTTTCCTGTCGTTCTTTGAGAGTGGTCGGAGAAAACCTTCCCCATTCTTCATGAAGCGACCAATCCTTCTCTCCGTATCATCACTGCCACTGTCATCCGGTGATTTGGTAAACCCATTTCGGGCCTAAGTTATCACTCTGTTGATCGATGATTGCAGAGTTCGGTCAGTGTCACCGCTACTCAGTCCGTTGCATATAGCATCAACCTGATTAAAATTTTCCCTACGTGGAGACGTTTGGGGTACTTCTAATGTCCTATGAGATTGTTGCATTGAAAGAGCAGGTGGCGCCCTATCTAAGGTTAGACCATCACGTACCTTATCACGGTAGTTTGGATATCATTCTGCCGTTAATATTACATTTCAACTTGAGATTGTAATCTTACCAGTGCCGATGTCATCTCTGATACTTGTGTAGATATAACATTCTGGTGTTCTTTCATTTCAGATATGCCATGCATGAGGGCAACGGTTCTTGTAATCAGTTTGAACCCATCAATATTTTTTAAGTGTCATACAGGGCAGCTTTCGTAAGTCCCAAGCAACGTATTTAGGAAGACCGTCTGGCTACTGCAGCCAGCCATACACACTGGACATCATTTTATCAACAGCACAATGTAAGACTCTCCGTTTTAGTTCAGTATTTTCCGGAAGCAACCGATACAACGTGTCTCGCGCCTCTGTAATGTCAGATTTATCAAAATGGTGTTGAATAACATTTATTATTTGGTCTTTTGGGATGACGTCCATCTGCCATGACATAAAACACAGCAGTTCATTCAAGATAAGTGGTTTCTCCTCCACCGAAACTGGTGGTTGGTCCAACGACTCATTAACCACGTCTTTGTTACTCGCCATAATGTCCTCCAAGAAAAGAAAAATATTCCCACAGTTAACTCGTATCTATGGCCCTATACCATAGGGCTTAACAGGTGTTCCAAGCAAGAGGGATATATAATAGCATAACTGTCTCTAGAGCAGCGTAAAATCCAGCATTAAATTGCGATTATTTATAAATGCTTCAAAGTTCATGTGATGACCAAAACACAATGTGCGTTCAGCATATCGAAAAATAAGACGGCAAAACAGAGTAGTGCCGGACTTCCTCCTGCCAGACAGGATGGATGGAAGTTTGCTGAATGAGTCTGAGTCTTTAACTATTCCAGGTATAACTTCTGACTCACATCTAACTTTTGAGAAACATCTGATGAAAGTGTCAGCAAATGCCGCACGAAATTTAAGCATTGTTCGTAAGGTCTCATATATTTATAACAGTGATAAAATCAATGCAACCTGTTTTCGGTCTTTTGTACTTCCATTACTGGAACACTGTTCTCGGCGTGTAAGTCTGCTTCTTTTAATTAGCGTGGTTCGTGGTGGTAGGTTTCTGTTTCATAATAGTAGCAGTTACGAATTGGATTATTGATGGATGGTCTCTTGTTTGTCACTTTTTCATAAGTTGTGATTCAACAAAAACCTTTCACTTTCACAGTTGATCCCTGATCCCCTTTATCTGCCGAGAGAGAGCAACCAGATTCGCTGAACAGCCGCACAAACATGCAGTAAATGTGCCTCGCTGTCGAACTTCTCAGTTCCAGAGGTTCTTTATTCCCCACAACGTTGGACTGTGGAACAGCCTCCCAGAGGATGTCGTGCAGTTGGAACTTCAGAAGTTCAAGCGAAAATGCAATGCATTACTACCCTTATATAATTCTTCTTGAATTTTAATGCATTTCTTACTATTTATTTATTTATTAATCTATTTATTATTTTTTTTAATAAGTTGACTTACTTTCTGTATTTCCCTTCACTTCCTCTTACTTCTTCCTAATGAAAAACATTATTTGGAAGCTCGAATTTCAAGTCAGTGCCCCCTGTGGGCTTGTTCTATATGAATAGGTTTCATCCACTGAA
>JANJGK010000017.1:3957919-3964577 GCA_039081455.1 Macrobrachium rosenbergii | reverse complement strand
TGTCAGATTGCAAGAGTGTACTGTTTAGAAGTTTTACTTTGTTCTCGTCAAAAGTATTTCGACATTTACGGTTTTGCGCCATGGATATCCAATTTCCTCATGGATCCTCATAATGTATAGAGCGTCATTTATATTTTTTTTTACTTGTAAGTAATTCTATGTTTATTGGAATATTTATTCAATGCTTTATTTTGATTTCTGTTATCCAGAATAGAGAAATGTCATTCTCAGAATAACAACGATGGTTTTAAAGTTAGATTGTTAATAGCAATAGCCTGCGTTTAACTTATTTTCCGACTGGTTCGCTGCGTTGCACTTTAATGCATCGCGCCATAAATAATTTTACCTTGTCCAGTAAAATTATTTTAACTTAGAAAATAGCTTTAGAGTTCAAAGTACAACGTATGTCATTTTTTTTGTTCCCTGAAGTACTTGCAACCCGTCGTCAGTCAAATTTATGGCAAAAGAAACCAGAAATTAATCTTTAAAAAAGTTTCTTTTCTGAACATTAAGAAGATAGATATACTTCTGTATCCATCTTCGTAAATTATATTTGCATTTTCTCCTTCTATTTAATAGAATATGCTTTCACTTAAAGGGAATTTTGTCCATTGAAAACGAGGCTGCCACAAAAGCGCCAATTTAGCCTAACAAAGTCAGTCTCCAAGGACGTCCTTTTGGAAAGTGTTTTTCGATCTCTGCAGTTGCCGTGGAGGGAGCGTTCCATACCACCAAACATATACATTATTGAAATCTGGAATTGGCGTCTTCTTTTTCCCACGGAGAAAATATTTCTAGTTTTCCCCAAAGACACACACAAACATACACACACACACACACACACACACACACACACACACACACACACACACACACACACACATTTCCTATCCCCATGTCCTCCTGACAAAGAGGGAAGGCGAAAAAGACAGGGTATTCTGTTTTTCTTTCACTTTATCTATATGCTCGGCGGTAAAGACGAATCCCTTTTCCACAGAAGCCATGTCGAAAGAAAGATTATCATTCTCTTCCTTCACTCTTTTGTTTTATCTCTATCCATCTTCTGTCCCTTTGAGGAAGTAAAAATTTTTTGGTAAGGAAACAATAGTCTTTTATCCCAGGGTATTTTGATATGAATTTTGTTTGTGACCTGACATCATACGTTCGTACCTGTTTTAATTTTTAGCACCCGTACTATTCATTTCCATTCCATCTAAAGCCTTTAATATTAAGATAAATCAAAGTTTTTTTACTGAGATTTTATGGTAAATCTCTAATAAAGGGATTTCTTCCAGTGACTTCAGTGATACTTAAAAAAAATTTGGTGAAATTACTCGTGAAGCAGAGGTTTTCGTCATGATTTTGATATTTAGTTTTCAGTATAAGTATATTCCTAGTTAGATATACCGTCACCAGACTTGGAATACCTAGACCGTTAAGGACACCAGAATTGTTTTCGAATCGAAAAAGCGGAGGATTGATGGATAAAGTAATATACACAAAAAATTGAAAGTTACCAGTTCACCCTTCTACTACTGAAAGAAACTGCGGTCCAGCAGAGGGAAAGAAAATGAAAGAAACTAAAACACGATGATTCATATGATAAATGGCAATGTTTAATACCAAATCAACAGCGCCAACCCACATATGCCGGCCAAAAATAAAATGAAATTGATAAACCAACTGCGACATTAAAACGAAAGCAAAATGAAGTCTTTACTCAGAATTACATTGCGGAAAATATGATCAATCGATGTCAAATTTATCATGGCATTTTCGGTATGTATATATATATATATATATATATATATATATATATATATATATATATATATATATATATATATATATATATATATATATATATAATTTCCTATGTTACCGACGGTGATGCATAGGGATGCCTCGATGAACTCACGCCACCTCATTCTGTCCTGGGCTAACTCCTCAAGATCTTTCCAGCACTCATTTGCTTCCCACCTCGTTGTCCTCTTTTACCGAGGGCAACCCACCATGGTGTATCTCGTACTATTCCCTGTCATCTATACACATGGCCTAGCCACTTCCAACGTGAGAACCTAATACACTCATCAAACGGCTGCATCCTGTTACTTCTCTAATTCTGCTATTTGATATCATATTCCCCCAATTAATTCCAAAAATTTCTTCTGAGCTCCTTGTTTTCAAATGCTAAGTCTTTATTATCCGAAGTCACTGTACTGTACCATGGCTCCCGCTCATAAATCAAAACACTCCTAACCATTACCTTATAAATTTAGAATTTTGCATGCACAGAAAAGTCGCTATTATTCATAATATTTTTAAGTATTCCCATTGCCTGATGGGTCTTTTTTAATCTTTCCATAAATCCTGTGCTTAGAGAACCAAACTTATCTAAATAAGTAACTAAATAGTTAAAGTTATCCACTTTCTTTACAACCATCCTTCATTCAGACAATCCTGTGTATTTTAAATATTCATATTCATGATTTCAGTTTTTCAACTATTTATAGCCAAACCAGCCTTTCGACCTTCACTAGCTAGACAATCCAACACTCTCTGTGTCTTTTCTGGTCCATCGCAGATCAAAACTATATCATCAGCATAATCTAAGTGAAGAAGTTTCCCATATTCTCCTCTGAGTATACCTGCATCCGTTTCCGTTTTAACCCTCCTCATAACGTAATCCACGACCAACACAAACAACAGAGGAGACAATGCTACCCTGAATCACACCAGACTTAACTTCAAACGGATCACTCAAACAACCATCAACCATAACTTTGCAAGATGTGCCCTCATGCATTTTCATAATAACCTTCACAAACTTTTCCGGTATTCCATAATGCCTTATAGATTTTTCCCATAGTCGGTCTCGAAATACTATCAAAGACCTTTTCAAAATCAACATAATAAAAAATTAACGGAGTTTCCATTTCATTATCTTGCTGCATCAAATGACTAACTATGAAGATCTGATCACTGCAACCCCTACCCTTTCTTTAACCGGCTTGTTCATCCCTCAGAGTACCATCAACCACTGGCCTCAACCTGTTCAACAATACTCTACTGGAAACTTTCAAGACTACAGGCGACAAAGTGATTCCCCTCCAATTACCACAACTACTCAGATCTCCTTTCCTTGGGACTTTAATTATCACACAATTTTTCCAACCTATTGGTATTATTCCCGTCACACATATCTCAATGAACAATATCTTCACGACAAATACTAATCTATCCTCCTCCTCTTTAAACATTTCCGTGAATAAACCATCCTCTCCTGGTACCTTATAATTCTTTAACTGTTTTATTGCCTTAACTACTTCTTCTAGCCTGATCTCAACTTCATCATTATCTAAATCTTCCTGAGCAGGCGGTATATTCTCTTCTAGAGGGACTGTTCTATTAAGAACTGTCTCAAAGTGCTCTTTCCATCTATTTCTGATTTCAACATTTTTGGTCAATAGATTACCTTCCATATCCCTGACTGGTATATTCTTACGCATACCAGCACTGCCAATCAGCTCTCCAATTGCTTTATATGCTATCCTTTGACTCTGACCATCATTTTCATTCATTAATTTTTCAGTTTCCACAACCTTTTCATTAACAGATATTCTTTCATCTCTCTTAGATAGTCTTTTAACTTTTGAATCCAAACTCAAGTACTTAGTTCTTGTTAATTCAAAATCCTCGTCATTAACGAAATACATCTCACTCCTCAATTTTGCCTCACCTCTCTTTTTTATCATATCCCATGTTTCCTCGGACATCCACATCTTTTTCTTCAATCTAAGTCTCCTTCTGATCATACAACCAGCAGCCTCATGCAAAGCTTTATTCACATCCCCTGACACCTCATCTACACTTCTCCCTTCATCCTCCAATGTTCCAACACCAAAAACCTGTTTCTACATTCTGTTCTAAATTCCTCCTTTTCATCTCCTTCCCTTCCAAGCATATCAGTATCATAACTGTCAACAACAGGTTTTCCCATCTTCTGACTTCTTAGCTTAAGTCTTATTTTTGCAATGCTGAGATGCTGATGACTACCAATATCTGCTCCCCGATTAACACGAACATCTAGCAAAGAGCTTCTATGCCTTTTACTAACAGCAATATGAGCAATCTGATTTTTATATTTTCCACACAGTGACACCCATGTCGTCCAGTGTATATTGTGGTGTTGAAAAAGTGTGCCTCCAATGACTAAGTCATTTGCTAGACAGAAACTCCCAGACCTTACTCCATTTTCTCTCATCCTATCACCAACACCCATCTTACCCATACAAGCCTCAAATCCCTCATTCGAGCTGCCCATTATTGCATTGAAGTCTCCAGTACAAATCTAAACGTCATGTCTAGCAGTTCTTCCTATTCCTTCCTGCAGCTTTCCATAAAATGTGTCTTTCCTTTCATCAGGTGCATCATACGTGGGTGCATAACACACAAGCAGACTGATATTACCATGATTTGACTTGAACCATGCGTACAACAATCGCTCAGTCGCTCT
Source organism: Macrobrachium rosenbergii (assembly GCA_039081455.1). Taxonomy (NCBI): domain Eukaryota; kingdom Metazoa; phylum Arthropoda; class Malacostraca; order Decapoda; family Palaemonidae; genus Macrobrachium; species Macrobrachium rosenbergii. Next base: position 3,960,061 of record JANJGK010000017.1, on the reverse strand, counting down.
TCCGTAGGATCCCATTCACATAGAGCCTTCTTTCTCTGTTCTGTATACCTTAGTTTTACCAGACCACTGAGCTGATTAACAGCTCTCCTAGGGCTGGCCCGAAGGATTAGACTTATTTTACGTGGCTAAGAACCAGTTGGTTACCTAGCAACGGGACCTACAGCTTATTGTGGAATCCGAACCACAGTATACCGAGAAATTAATTTCTGACACCAGAAATAAATTGCTCTAATTCTCCACTAGAGCCTTCTTTACCTTGCACCCCAACAGCAATCCTGTTCCCTGACAATGCATTCCACCTCGTCGGCCAGACGTCAATAAACAAATTATTTTCCAAATCCAATTCATTGATTCCAGTTAATCTTGTACAGCACAAATGTCTAATTCATAACTTTGAAAAACTGCCACCAACTCTTCAATTTTGCTATCCTGATTTAGCGTTCTCACATTCCAACTGTCAATTTTGATAGTACTTATAGCATGAATAAAAGAATTAAGAGACCGTAAGATTCTTAGTACCCCCTGCCCATTCAAGGGTTGCACGTGACTGGGGGCCATTCCTCTTCTGTCAGAGTCCATTAAGGGTTCCTCGGCTAACTACATGAACACTTCACCACAGTGTTGCAGTCGCTGTAGGCACCTAATTTGCCAGCATGCCCACACAGGAAAGGTTCAGCTATGCTCACGCCAATCGCGTGCCGGCGTGCTTCCCAGCCATTTCACTTTCAAGGAATTTATCTGCCTGTGAAGCCCCTACTCCCAGGGGCATTGATCTGTGTGGGCAGAGGGTGATCACTCCCTCACTAGCTGTATACAGTACAATGTATAAAGCCACACTAACCATACACACACACACACAAATATATATATATATATATATATATATATATATATATATATATATATATATATATATATATATATATATATATATATATATATATATATATATATATATATATATATATATATATATATATATTTATTATAATAACTCAGCAGTCTCGCACAGTGCACCTCCCCCCCCCAACCTAATTTACCCCTTTGTTTATTGACTAGAAAACAGAGCCCACTATCAACGTTCCGATCTGTCCCTTTTTACCTGGAACAGATATTGAGATGACACAGATAACAGGAGCTAGGAGGATATTTTATGCCACTCCCTTTTAGGAGGTTTACCCCAACTAATCCTCTTAAGACGGCCTTCCTAAAGGCAAATTAAGCTGCCCGAATTGTCTTACACCCACAGGACCTGGGAAGAGCCCCCCCACCCCCCCCGAATCGCTGAACACCTGGCCGTGATTCATCCTTGCACCCGGCCCCTACCCCTGGCCGCGTGCCTTAAAAGGGAGAAGCAGTTAGCTAGTTAGTTAGTTGTGGAGCAGAAGACATGAAGTCAGATCTTTGCGAGAGTCCTCCACGCGGGCGAGCGGTAACTTTGCTGGGAGCTCACCCTTCATCCCTGTCTGACTCCCAACTCCAGACTCCAGTCTCCAGTCATCCTCGAGAGAACCGCCATACATGTGATCTTCCCTCGCCCTTATTTCGTCAGAGACCAGCTTCCCCTAAGGTAAAGTGGAGTAAAGACTTTTCGGTCACGAAAGTTTGCCCTTTAGAAAGCCTGGAGTACCAGCATTTCATTTCTGTCCTTGTGCCAGTTTATCCAGTGCCATTTCCAATGTCCTGTGTTCGAGTGTAAAAGAGGTCATTCATTCCTCGAGTCTCTGGCACCCTTAGTGCAAACTCGAGTCATATTGTGTTAAATTGTTCCTTTACTGGCGTGAAATGTATAAATCTCTCTTGCAGAGGGACCCATTGGCAGTGGACTCATCTTGGCCTGTGCCTTGCCTTTATTCAAGACTCCAGCCGAAGGATCTTCAGGCGTTGCAAGCCCTTTATCAATTTACTTATCCATTTTCCCTTCAAATGCTTGCTTTTGTAAATATAATTCTTTAATTTAGCCCAAGTGTTTACATAACATTTCCTTATGAAGTAGAGCCTTCAGCTCCTAAATTCTCCCGTTTTTCTTATTTTTTTTTTTTTACGATATCCCTTTACGCAAGTCTGAACTCCAAGGCCAATTAAATAAAGTTACCGTTGCCGGCCTGTAGAATACCATAAATCCAGGGAAATATATATATA
>JANJGK010000017.1:3930419-3955419 GCA_039081455.1 Macrobrachium rosenbergii | reverse complement strand
TTATAAGTGCATAACATCCTTTGATTTATCAGTACACGATTAGATTTTTTATTACTATTGTAATAGAAAACTTCTAAGTAGGATAACTGTAAAAAATAATAAAAATTACAATACCCTTTATTATTATTATTATTATTATTATTATTATTATTATTATTATTATTATTATTATTATTATTATTATTATTATTATATAAGTACTGCAAAATCTGAACATCGTTACTTATATGCCCATTCATTGTACATTGTCTAATAGACTATGAACCCACATATGGCATTTTATAGATAAAAGTTTTCACAGCTTCTAATAAAGCTCAAAAGTAGTTCACCATGCTTAAGCCCTTAGTATCACAGAGGTAAAAATTAAAGACTTGCATTCTTACTTATTAATGACCTTACTTGATGCAGTCCCCCACCCCACCAGCTTTCCATATATATATATATATATATATATATATATATATATATATATATATATATATATATATATATATATATATATATATATATATATATATATATATATTGATGTATTTATTTCATTTCTTAGCTTACAAGAGCATTAAACCTTAAAAAAAAAATCACTTCATTTAAAAAATTTTCTTTCGGAAGAAATAATTCCCGTAAATGTCGAGGCCAGGTGTTACAGGAGCCAGTAAAACAAGTGTTAAGTAACTCTTCACAGTAGATCTCAGACTATTTGAATCTACAGACTCACTGGAAGATTTTTTTGTCCTTTCAGGTATCCAATAAAATTCTAAAGGCCACTCGCAGCCCCTAGATTCTATTAATAGCGGGACTTGAGCGGCGTAATGTTCTCCATAATTGTGGTCCTGTTTTTACTCAGATATATTTGTGGGCACTGAATATTTGTTTAATGTGTTCATTTCGGCAACATATGGTTTTTAGTCTTATGTTTATTTTATATTTGTTTTAATACCATGTCTTATTCCTAAAATAAATAGACATCAGTAATGTCTCGCATGTTAGTTTTAATGCTGCCAAATTTAGGTGTAAATATAAAGATTTTTTATGATATTTTCTCGTGATTTGGCTATCTTTTCAGCATCTATTTCCACTTTGCTTCGACTATTATGCTGGGATATATTTTTTCATATGGATTAGCTGCTAGACTTCAGTGCTTGTTGCTTGTAATTTAATTGTATATTGATATATGCCTTTTTTAATTTATACCTTTGTATACGTTTTATCCTTCCAAAAGTTAAGGAATTCTAATGCATATAACGCAAAGTAGCTCCCACTAATATATTCTTTTAAAATAAAACTGCTTCTTGTAAACGAATGCTTATTTTGGTATTAAAATAACACCAATAATTCAGCCAGTACAGTTGCTTTGTTCTTTAAAAAAATGAAAACAATAATTTTATTATATTAGGTAATTTAATAAAAAAATTTATTTCTTTTTGGGTGCATCGTAAAACCAAACCTCATCTTGTTTGCAGAATGCTATTTCTTTGGGTTATAGGGGGTATAAAATTTAAAAAGCTAAAAAGAAGATGGTAATTAATGGGTAGAATATTTCATCTCCGAACGCATAAAAAAAATCCCTGGAAATTCTGTTTCTTAAAAGAATTGCATCACTATCGCCGTTGTCTCATTTCCTTTCATAAAATCCTAATCGAGAGAAAACTGATCCCCCGCTTGCGTGACGCGTTCCTGATTCCTTTAATCATAGGCAAACATTTTCAGATTGGACCCGAATTACCTGGTTATTCGCAGAATACCTGGCGAGCGAAATCTATCCCGGCGCTGAATAAAATAACTGAGCCAACAGAAGCCTCTTTCCGTGATGACGCATTACCTGTCGGCCTGATGAATGGCAATTCAACTCAAACACGTTCAGTTTCGCTCGTTCACAATGGCCACGATTTTAATGGAGGGAAATGAATAGTTATTTTCATCCTATTCATTAATTAGCTGTAGATCAGTATACTGTCTTATTTCTTAACATGTGTGATACTTTACTTCAATCATTCTCTACACATACACAACATATGCTACAAACCCTAACAACGGACAGTTGCGTATTTCTGTTATGATTAAATCATATTTCATTAATTTTCTTAATAAATTTCAGTGACGTATATACCGTATGTAGAAGCAAAGTATTCATTACAGAATACTGTATTGTTAAAACATAGAACACAAACTCGAAATGATTTAAGAATACAATCAAGAAACTAGACAGGTGAATAAATAATGAAAATAATAAGGCATACCTTTAAAAAATTGGTAACTCTTCTATCCTTTCTTCTTACAGTTCCTGGGTGCGTTAAAGTTTATGATGAACGCTAGTTTGTTTGTGTTAAGTAATTGTTTATATATTCATTTATCTATTTATTTCCTTTCATAATAAAAAAAAAAATGACTGAGTGAGAACCTTTTTAAACGCATTTTTAAGTTTTTGAGAATTTGGATGCATAGTTTCTTAAACTAATATTACAGTATTTTGTGTTCCTAGCTGGAACCAGCGTAGCTGTTATAGATTAAATGAAATTTGGGAGTGGTTATGACCACTGTCCAAGAGAATTTCATTATTTATGCGACGAGAAAGTGGGAGTATATATTGCTTATTATGATTTTCTTTATTGGTTCAGTGGTTGATATAGCAGCCGAAAAAATGTAGCTCCTTGGTTTAAAATCTATGAATTTCTGTTTTTTTATTCTTTGTTGTTGATAATTGATAAAAGTTGATTTCAGAGCAAAAGCTGTTTCCAGTTCGATACAGCTGCAAGTTATGAGTTGCTTCTTGCTAAGGAATGTAAAATGTTCTCGTACGACCAAACACCCTTTGTTTAGAAAGGGTTTATCTTGATGTTTATCACAGCCGTTATATAAAGGCAGGACAAACCATTTTCAGCAGTTAGAATATTATGTAAAATTGTACTACGAAGTTGCATCACAAAAGCTATGGGTTAATGTTCACGATTAAGACTGTTTGCTTTGGTGTTATTGAAATTGTAGACTCCTCAGAACTAAGATATATATATATATATATATATATATATATATATATATATATATATATATATATATATATATATATATATATACATATATATATGTGTGTGTATGTGTGTACATATATATATATATATATATATATATATATATATATATATATATATATATATATATATATATATATATATTTTAAGAATTAATCATTAGGTAAAAGTTGGCTTTTTATTAAGACTGCCTCTAGACCAGTGTTTCCCACACTTTTTTAGAACGTGACCCATTACAGCAGTACCAAACCTGTCATGACCCCCACATTTATAAGCCTTCTAAAAAGTTTACCCCCGTTCCGGCAAGCTGAATGTAAATTAGTTCATACAGTTGTTAGACCCTCCATGACCCCCAGTTTGGGAACCCCTGCTCTAGACAGTTATAAAGATGTGTGAGTAAAATTATAAGTACAATTTTGTCTGTGTGATAAATCCATAATTTTCGGTTAATCACTGAAGTCTTTGTAGGCGAAAATATCCCAACAAGTGAAGTTAAGACGTTGAATACAAATGAAAGAATAACGGTTTAGTCCAACGAGATGAATGCAAAATAAATGTTGGCAGAGAATACGTAACGTAGGCAGAATTGAAAGGTGACAACTAAAGCGATAAACCGAATCGTAAAGACCTTACCGTGGGTGAAAAGGACTCGACTGGAATGTTTGATGTACACTGGTTAGTTCCTCGTTGGGAGAGTGGGTTCCGTTCTCAGCTAGCACTCTGCTACTACTCCATTGGTCGCGAGTTCGAATCTCCGACCAGCCAATGAAGAATAAGAGGAATTTATTTTTGGTGATAGAAGTTCATTTCTCGTTATAATGTGGTTCGAATTCCACAATAAGCTGTAGGTCCCGTTGCTAGGTAATCAATTGGTTCTTAGCCACGTAAAATAAATCTAATCCTTTGGGCCAGTCCTGGGAGAGCTGTTAATCAGCTCAGTGGTCTGGTTAAACTAACTTTTTACGTGGAATGAAAAGTATATCTTAGTTTAACCAGACCACTGAGCTGATTAACAGCTCTCCTAGGGCTGGCCGGAAGGATTAGATTTATTTTTACATGGTTAAGAACCAATTGGTTACCTAGCAACGGGACCTACAGCTTATTGTGGAATCCGAACCACATTATAGCGAGAAATGAATTTCTATCACCAGAAACAAATTCCTCTTGTTCTTCACTGGCCGGTCGGAGATTCGAACTCGCGACCAATGGAGTAGTAGCTGAGAACGGAACCCGCTCACCCAGCAAGGAACTTACGTGGAATGAAACAGGACAATATGTACAGTACCTGAAAAAAAATATACAATTCGGAAGTGTTAGGAGACAGGAGGAGAGGAAAACCTGGAAAATGATGGATAAAATATGAGGAAGATTTACTAGAAAAACAAGATTCTTGCACATAAGAGGTGAAAAGCAGACAGTCTCTGATGGGATGCTGAGGGGTCTTCTGTTTATTTGTACGAAATGGCTGTTTTTGTGTGAGTATTCTTTACTAAGGTCACTCTCTCTCTCTCTCTCTCTCTCTCTCTCTCTCTCTCTCTCTCTCTCTCTCTCTCTCTCTCTCTATATATATATATATATATATATATATATATATATATATATATATATATATATATATATATATATATATATATATATATATAACTATGTGTCACTGTATCACAATGTATTGGTCAAAACATTCCAGCGATTAGATGAACGCCTCATGGTCTTCGGAGCTCACCACAGAGTGCCCAAATGAGCGTTTTGTCTCAAATATTCTAGGAGCTCTGTCCGGTTAGAACTCGAATATGGGCGTGTCGTGAAGAAGGCGTTTGTGCGTTTGCTGGTAATGAAAAGTGGCTTGTAGGGTAAATGTTGAGAGCTTTTGTGAAAAGCCATACATTTCTTTTGGGGGAGCCAAAATGTGAGGTCTCTGGGGCCCAAGTTTCTCTGCCGAAAGGGTGAGTGTTAAAGGCATATAGTAACTTCACATTTTGGTGACTTATCATTTTGCTCTCATTCTTTCTATGTGGAGTAATGGTGTAAGTCTGAAATAAGTTGGTTTTAATACTAATGGAAGATGATTTCTCGCTCAGATATTTCATGTTCATGAACAGTCATACTTGTTCATGGATAGTAGTGCAGCTGCACATGGAAAATGACCATCTGAGTGAACTGGTGACATAAGACATAAAAAGTTAGAATGGAGACTGAATAGTGTTTGGGGGTTGAGATGTGAAGAATCCCACTTATAGTTCTTGTGACTTATAACATGTTTGGGAAGATATTCATTTACCTCTTTCTTTCCATTATAGTATTATGTTTATTTACCATTTTTAACCTGTCATATGTTAGATTTGTAGAATAAACTATTTTTGTAAACACGGTTTGATTTCTACACACTAGATGTAGGATATTTAGTGTTTGATAGAGAGAGAGAGAGAGAGAGAGAGAGAGAGAGAGAGAGAGAGAGAAAAGACTGCTCGTATCACGTCTACCAACACTTTCGTGTGTGTCATTTCTGGTTACAGACATATTTGGTGGCAGCAGTAAAACATTTAATTTTGCACAGTAATAAGATATAGGTACATGGGGAAACAATATAAATAGGATTTAAACATAGGTGGAGATACTGGAGGGGGTTGGTACCTTGTTGTAGAGGAGAATATTGCAAGTTAACTTTTTAGCACTGGGTGCAGTCAGTTTAACTCTGTTGGTCTTAGTGATAAGACGATTAACGAGTGCTTTATTGTGGGTCTGAACATAATCGTATATTTTCAGGGTCTTAGATTACGAGTGTGGCTATGATTTCATGAATATCAGTGGTTGCAGTGATACAGGAGGGAAGGAATAAAAGTGAGTTCTTTTATTTTGGTTTTTTATTTCAATTCATTCGGAAATTTTCTTTTCTCTTTCTTATTTTGTTTAACCGAGTTATTTTGGGTTGAAACATATCTTTCTTATGTGTATGTGGGAAATGGGTTGTACTGTGTGTGTGTGTGTGTGATAAAATGTGTCGTTTCTCCGCACAGAGACGATGGTAAATCGCTTGGTTTGCAATTTTTGCTTGCAGTCAAGGGTGGCAATATCAAAGGGTAAATTTTACTTCAGAGATTTTCTTCTCTTTCTTTTCTTGTGGGGAGATCACGTGAGTTATCCTTGCAAGACATATGACATTGATGATCAGAGGTGCGTCAATAATCATGAGGTCATTGTTCATCAATGGAACGGAGTGTAAGAAGTTATTTAGTTCTGTAGAGTTTATGAACGGTTGCGAGGTGAGGGATAGTGTTTTTTTTTTCTGAGAAGGTGTTGTGCAAGGTTTTAATCTTATGTGCTTTTAAGATCGGGGCGGATTTTATTGGGGGTGAGTGATTCTTTTGGTTTAGGACAGAAATAAGAAAAGGAAAGTCAGCAAAATGGCAGGTGGGGATTCAGGAGATAAGGTCATTGACTCATGGGATTACGACATTTACGGCAGCTATCCAACCCTTTGCGGGCTTGGTAAAATGGAATTTTGAAACAGCCAGTTGAGATATTTAACGGAAGTGTAGAAAATCACTTAGCTGCCAAAAAAATCACAGATGATACAGCTGCCTTTATTGAAGCTAAAGGGTTACTTGCTTTAGATGTAGGAGACATCGGTAAACGTTGTCATAGTTTTTAGTTCAGGAAATGTAGTACTTGGGAGGATTTCAATAAATTTCTGGATGAGTGTGGAAATTTGGTTCGGGATATGAGAGCATTTAATATAATTAGGAAAGGCCAGAATTCCATGGTGGATTACATATAGCTCGCAATTGTTTGATGCAGCCACAGATTTGATGGGGGAAATTGAGAGGCTCGGACTGGGTACATAGAGGTTCTATTTCGTTAGAAAATTTTCAGAAGTTACTGCATTTTCTAGTGGTTGTTAAATGATGTGCCAAAGATGATAGTTGTTTTGATAGTCCGATGGAAGCTACTTCTGAGGAATCTTTTATCTTTTCCCAAAATCAAGAAGCACATGTCGAAATGCCCAACGTTAGATAGCACATTTTTGAATGGGATGTCTAAAACCTTGACAATAGGCCCAAGGAACTTCCCACATGGAGAATCAAACTTTGCTTCTAATGGTTTTTGCAGTAAAGTGGAGAGAGATAGAAAGTCTATGGATCATACGCCACAATTTCGTTGCTTTAACTGTACTGGACAGGAGCATACTAAGAAACATTGCCAAACCAAATATTGTGGCATGTGTAAGAATCCTTCACATAATTGGAGGTTTTGTCAAGGGATGATGATAGACCAGTAAACCAGAACTGTGGAAGTATCTATAAGAAAGCTCCTCAAGAGGGATAGCCAAAAAAATCCCAAAATAGACAAAATTTTTGGAGGGAACCAGTTAATACGGGAATCAGTTTTGGTGGTGAGAGGAGTATAACATGGGAAACAAGATTTTATTGGGCCATCCTGCGTGTAAGAAGATTGGAATTTCTATATACCCTAGTAAAAGAGTTATAACGGTTGGTGAGACTGAGGTTTGATCCATATATAGGTACTGAGGAAATGGAGGGGGGGTTGTATTTGAAATAGGGATTAAATAGGGTATAAGTGGAAACAATGAGGAAATAGGGGGAAATTATCGATCAAAGGGAGAATGTGAGCCTAATGGTGGGGGAAAGAGGATATAGAAAGGTGTTTTAATGGAGGATATAATTTTGTAACCAGGTGTGGTTGGTATGGTGCAAGTAAAGGTGAGGGATATTAAAATGAATAAACAGGTGTGTGGTGGGAGGCAGTGAGAAACTTAAAGGCGTGGTGATTACAGTTTCAATAAATAAGGTGTTAAATAAATGGGTTACATGGGAGAATTGCTAAATTGTAATAATTCAGTGAGGAGGTATCAAAGAAATACTTATGTTGTGGATCTGGAGGAATGGTGCGAGGAAATGGTTTCAGTGACAGTAAAAGGGGAGCAAAATGAATTTTCAGAGGTTGAAATGGAGGTTAGAAGGTCGATATTGAGAGATCATTTGGGTGTGGCAGACTTTTTTAGAATGCTTAGAAGGGTTAGGTGATGTTTTAGATGAATACTCAGATGTTATTGTTCTTAAAGGAGATAAACTGGGGTTGACAGATGTGTTAAAACAGAAGATTGATTTAGAAGAGGGAATTAAACTGCTATATGTCCCTGTTTATAGAATACCTTTTAAGATGAGAGAATGGGTTGAACAAGAGGTTAACAAGTTGGAGGATGAAAGTATAATTAGACTTTTGCTCTTCTCCATTTAATTGCTAGCAGTACCAAAGAAAGATGGTTCTATGCATGTACGTGTGGATTTCAGGAAACTAAATAAGAAAACAATCCCAGAGAGGTATCCGGTAGCACGTTTGCCAGATTTGTTTGTGGAGATTGGAGGCAAGAGTATTTATTCATCAACTGACCTCATGCAAGGGTATTTGCAAGTACCGTTGAGTGTAGAGAGTAGGTTGGACAACATTTTCAATCCTGAAAGGACACTATGAATTTACAAGTATGTCTTTTGGTTTGTCAGGTAGTCCTATTACATTTATGAGGCTAGTAAACAAGATCTTCCATGGGATGTTGGGGAAAAATATATTTGTTTATATGGATGGATGCATTAGTTGCTACGGACTCTACAGGGGATCATGTAGGCGTACTTATAATACACACACACACACACACACACACACACACACACACACACACACACACACACACACACACACACACACACACACACACATATATATATATATATATATATATATATATATATATATATATATAATATATATATATATATATATATATATATATATATATATATATATATATATATACATACTAGCTGACCAACCTGGTGCTGCTGGCATAACTCAGAATGACAACTGATAAACTCTCTCTCTCTCTCTCTCTCTCTCTCTCTCTCTCTCTCTCTCTCTCTCTCTCTCTCTCCCCCAACCCTCACTGCCTCTTTCCCTCTTTCTTCTCCCTAATACCTCTTCTGCTCTCTTTCTCCCACTTCCTCACCCACTCACTCTTTCTCTGTCACCCCCTTCCCACCTCCAACGCCCTTTGGTGTTACGAGTCGTGCCCCCACAGTATTCTTTTCCAGATAGTAAGTCATATGTATACCGAAATTACTATGGGTTTCACAGACAGTGCAAGTGCGATTTTTTGCAATTATTCTGTAACGAACACTCGTATCAGTAACGAGATTTTGCTATAGTGTATTACACCCAGTGAGGAAATTTATAGGAGTATCATGAATCATTTATTGTAAATAATAAAGACCTTTGGTACCTATACCAAGAGGCAAAACTTAATAGCCAAGCAAGAAAACGAACACCACCTTAGAAAAGCTGCGCCTACCCTACCATCCCCCTTCACCTCCAACCCCCTTCTTCTTCCTCCCCTCTCCTTTCTTCCATCACCTGCCCTATGTCCTTCCTTCTCTCTCTCTCTCTCTCTCTCTCTCTCTCTCTCTCTCTCTCTCTCTCTCTCTCTCTCTCTCTCTCAAAGTTGCTTTGATTTAAACATATTTTTTACGAATTTTGTATATCTATATAATAATAATTGACATTGTTGTATAAATGTAACGATTCACTGGTTGTTACCACCTCCAGTTAACTGATCTATTTATACACTGATTTGCTCTCTCTCTCTCTCTCTCTCTCTCTCTCTCTCTCTCTCTCTCTCTCTCTCTCTCTCCTCTCTCTCTCTCTCTCTCTGTCAGTTTCTACAAATGTGGGGAGTGGTACAAAGGCTTAACCATTTTTTCCTTTTGCCCCCATTCTTCTTAAATTTAAAGTGTTTGCTAAATATATATATATATATATATATATATATATATATATATATATATATATATATATATATATATATATATATATAATGTCTTTGAACAATATGCAATTGTACACCATTATATCATTACTTATTTCGGTATTGGGTATGAGCGTAGATGATAGCTTTCATAGGAAATGAGAAACAAAATTTTTATTTCACCTAATATCACATATACCCCCCCCCCCAAAGAAAATTTATAACGCTCTGTAAGGACTGAATTGAATTTGATTGAATATTTGTATCAATCGATAACGGGACTCGAATGTGGGTAAGATATAATCCTTCATAGTTCATTTTCTTTGAAGTTTTTTTTTTATTTATTTTTTTTTTTTAGTCTTCATCGCTTTCTAAGAGCAAGTCAACTTCATCGTCAGTGTCATTGTCAAGACTAATAATGACAGTATCAATACTGTCATGCATGTTATCTGTTGAACGATAACTGTCCTCAAAAGCTCGTGGTCGACGTACTGCCCCTGCCCATACATCGCCAGCGACAGAGAGCCTTGCTTCCTCCAATCTGGCCTGCAGGTCTGCTCGGGTGAAACGTTGGAGTGAGGAGCGCACGTATCGTTTCATGTGTCCCCACACCTGCTCGATTGCATTGAACTCGGGATGTGCGGGCGGCAGGCGGACGATTTCGTGACCCCATTCCCGAATGGTGTTATCTACCTTGTACTCAGGCTCTGGCCTATTTTGACGGCATATGTAGAGGAGTTTAGGTCTTGTAACATGCTGCGGGAAGGATATATTTCTGCGCTATAACATTCAATGAGGTCAGATTTCTTGGTAGCAGTGGTGGGACAATGACTCTCTTCAGTCATTATACTATGGTATGGAGCATTGTCCATCACTAATACCGAAGGCTCCTCTAGGAGTGGCAGGAGCTGAGTTGTCAGCCACCGTAGGAACATTCCGCCATTCATTTCCCCGTGGTAGTCGCCGCTCGTATTTTTAGCAGGGAAGCAGAGGAAGGAGCCCTCAATGAAGCCATCTCCTGTACCACCTGCGACTACCACGAAACGTTCCCCCTCTCCTGGTGGCACCTGACGGCTGTAATTGGCACTGGTATTTGGCTGTGTGGTATCTACCCATTCCATGTTATGACTCATTCTGGTTGTGAACCACGTTTTATCCAGGTACACTACCTCTCTGCTGTCTTCCCTGTGTCTTTGAAGGTCCCGCAGGGAACGTATCCTTTGGCACATGATGTCAATCGACTCATTCCTGACATACATCTTGCGCTGAGTGGTCTTATACTCGATTCCCATTTTGTGGAGTAAGCGCCATAACGGAATCTTTGAGGTACTTTCAGGGATGATACTTTCTTCCTTCAGGTTCTGTGCCAGGGATGCGAGAGTAAAAGCCTGCTTAGCAACAAACTTTGTATGGATGTGCCGACGTATGGCTCCTACAGAGAAACTGTCAAAGATAGGCTGTGCTGGAGGCGTTGGTGGTGTGACGGGCCGTGGCCTAGTCCTGCGATACACAGTCGAATGCACCGTCCCCTTTTTCATCCCCAAGGCTGCTGCAACACGGTGGTAAGGCCTATATGAAGGAAAGGATTTATATAGATATGTATCATATAAAATAAAATTTGAACATCCATGACTTGAAAATACGTTCATCAGTATAATCAAGGCTTTCACTCTGATGAATGTCATGTTGAAAGGGTCGATATTTATTTGTAATTCATAGAGTAACTGTAACAAGTTACCTATTCAAACGAATCTGAAGGCAATTGTCAGCTTTCTCTTTATTAAAAAAGTTGAAGAGTTGGGTGACAAACTCATTTCTGCAACCATACGGACAGTTATGTTCTGAGGCGGCCATCACTTCTTCAAACTCACCCTCGTAATACCAGTAGATGGCTAATGCCCTGAGTAGAGATGAGATTTGCGAAGAAGGTAAGCAAACGCAGGTACAACAGTCATTTTCCTATCAGTCATAGCGTCTATCACTCAACTACTCCAAAACCTTTCAGATAGATCTCAATCTAATAATTATTTACATAACCACTATCATAGAGAGAGAGAGAGAGAGAGAGAGAGAGAGAGAGAGAGAGAGAGAAATGAGCAAATCAATACATAAAGAAATCAGTCATCTGATAGGTAACAACCTATTGAATCGTTACATATCTGCAACTATATAAATTATAATTAGATAGATAGATAGATAGCTTGCTTGATATAAAAAAAAAATCATACAAAATAAGTTGAAACTTAAGCTACCTTCCGAGAGAGAAAAAGAAAGAGAGAAAGAGAGAGTTTGAAGGGGGGGGGGAGGGCAGGTGAGGGAAGAAAGGAGAGGGAAGGAGGGAGTGGAGGCGGAGCTTTTGTATATGGTTGTTCGTTTGGTGACTGGCTGATTGAGACTTTGCCCTTTGGTATAGGGGCAAGTGTCTTTATAATTAATAATTAATGATTCATGATACTCCTATAAATTTCTTCACTGGGTGTAATACACTATAGCAAAATCTCGTACTGATACGAGTGTTTGTTACAGAATAATTGCAAAAAATCGCACTTGCACTGTCTGTGAAATCCACAGTAGGTATGATAAATTCGCAAAGTTACTAAATCTACGGGCATAGCCAGGCCCGTTTTCATGGGCAGAACCAGCTCTGTTTCAGGGAGGGCCTCCCCCCCCCACCCCACCCATTGGTGCCCTTTGGCGTTAGTCATGGCTTACCCCCACGGTGCTGATTTCTATATAGGAAGTCACATGTATACCAAGTTTGGTTGAATTTGCTCAATGCATTTCAGAGTTATTGTGGCACATACACACATACATCCATATATATATATATATATATATATGTAGTTCTCCATTGGAGGGGTGGGTAGAGCTTTCGGCCCGCACGCTGTTGGCCCAGCGTTCGACTCTCCGACCGGCCAATGAAGAATTAGAGGAATTTATTTCTGGTGACAGAAATTCATTTCTCGTCTTAATGTGGTTCGGATTCCACAATAAGCTGTAGGTCCCGTTGCTAGGTAACCGGTTCGTTCTTAGCCACGTAAATAAATCTAATCATTCGGGCCAGCCATAGGAGAGCTTTTAATCAGCTCAGTGGTCTGGTTAACCTAAGATATACTTAACTTTATATATATATATATATATATATATACATATATATATATATATATATATGTATATATACACACACACACACACATATATATATATATATATATACATATATACATATATATATATATATATATATACATATATATATATATATATATATACATATATATATATATATATATATACATATATATATATATATATATATACATACATGATTGAGTGTCTGCATTCCTTAATGATGATTTTTGGTGTGAATTCTTCAATACTAATACTTTTCAAGAGATATGAAGTGCCAATGACCCCGGAACTGAGACTTAATGGAAAACTAGAATTCATTATCCCTCTTGGAAGACTCTTTCAGTCTCTCAGCCATAAAATTCCTGGATCCTTTTGCACACTTCGGAAGCCTTTTCATAAGATACTTGAAGAGAGAGAATGGACGGCTGTCTTTTCTCAGTTTTCTTCTTCGTATTCATTTCAGACTTAAATAAAAAAAAAAATAACGAATCATGAAATTTCCTGCTGCGTTGCTGAGATAGGAAAGGATATATATATATATATATATATATACACACACATATATATATATATATATATACATACATGATTGAGTGTCTGCATTCCTTAATGATGATTTTTGGTGTGAAATCTTCAATACTAATACTTTTCAAGAGATATGAAGTGCCAATGACCCCGGAACTGAGACTTAATGGAAAACTAGAATTCATTATCCCTCTTGGAAGACTCTTTCAGTCTCTCAGCCATAAAATTCCTGGATCCTTTTGCACACTTCGGAAGCCTTTTCATAAGATACTTGAAGAGAGAGAATGGACTGCTGTCTTTTCTCAGTTTTCTTCTTCGTATTCATTTCAGACTTAAATAAAAAAAAAAAATAACGAATCATGAAATTTCCTGCTGTGTTGTTGAGATAGGAAAGGATATATATATATATATATATATGTGTGTGTGTGTGTGTGTGTGTGTGTATGTGCATGCGTGTCTGTGTATAATGTATATATATATATATATATATATACATGTGTGTGCGTGTCTGTGTATAATCTATATATATATATATATATATATGCATGCGTTATATATCTGTATATGTATCAATTTATGTGTGCATAAACTATTTATCTGTCATTGTTGTACAATCTAAGCATTAGCTTTTGCTATTTTCTCCTCATTATATCTAATTGCCGTTATTTATAGAACTATATGTAAGTATTTCTTCAAGAAAAATTAATTCGTTGATTTTTATTTATTAACTTTGTTCTACAGCAAATTGCTTTTGCCTTCTGTCCCTTTTGACGAGCGTATCTTATTATTAACAATATAAAATATACATAAATTGTATATCATACAATAATGTAAATAACTAGACGTTTAAAAACTGTAAATCCTAGAATTATAATTTGAATTGTTTTAATATTGTTTTAAAAAATTATTAAAGTTTTGTACGCATTTTTGTATTATTTCAGATACGGGTTATGGATTCTCTTGTATATAGTGTAGAAACCCACCTGAATTGATAAAATAAAGAAAAAAAACTTATGGACGTGTTGTGGTCATATTTATAAGGAATAATTTTTTTTTTCTAAATATTCATTAAAGAATTTTACTGATGAAGAAGATGGAAAATAACTTCCTTTTCCAAGGAGAGGAACACATTTTCATGTAAAACGAATCCAGCCTTGAAAGACAAAATTTCTCTTTCAAATGTTTTACTTTCTTACCAAAACACTAAGAAAGCGTGGAAAGGAAGCTCGGCAGGGAGTTAAAAGTCTCGGCCATTTCCCTTCTTATTTAATACCACATTTAAGCAGAATTTGAATTCTAGCGTGCCTTGGTTACCGAGGGATTCCCTCTGCAATATCAGTATATCTCAGCGCGACAGTCCACCCCGAAAGAACTTATAATGCATTCACTTGGTTCTACTCGAGGCACGGGCAAATTTCATGAAAACTTTTCTTAAAAACACATTGCGTAAAAAAAAAACCTAAGCAAAAAGTCACTGATGATAGAAAACTGCATAAAACCGGAGACTTTAAAGACGATACTATGCAGTGTAAATAGAGAACGGATTTTCTTTGAAATTCGTTTACGAAACGACGTGAAGTGAAATGTCAAACAAAGGAAACACACAAAGAAGTAGAAGGAAATATTATACTAAAGGAATATACAGTGACGTAGTGAACTGTTTGCTTGATGTCACTCGTTCCTCGTCATGCTTTTGCTAATAAATCAAAGATTATAACAAAACTCATAAAACTTTCTATCTTCAGATTTTCTTGTCTTCTTCCCTTGGCTACTGAAGCAAGTGCTTGCAAGCGCTCGGGGCGAAATGATGGATTGATTATCCTTTGGTGTTAGGCGTGAGAGGAAAAACAAGTGAAAAATAGACCTCCGGTTGATCCATAAATCACTCTCCGAATGTTTCGAGTTGTGGGAATGATTTGTTTCAAGACAGAGTAAGGACGTTGCCAGGGCTGGGAAAATGTCCTGGTAAATAAGTAAAAAGATTATTTTGAAGTGAAGAGTGAGACAACAGACATCAAACATGTCAGTTTCATTTGATAAATACAATATTCAAGACTGAGATAAAATAGCATCCAATAATTTGTGATGGAGTGATGACAGACCCCTTTAACCCTTATAACCCTCATTACCTAGGTTCGAATCCTGTCTCATCATTTCATTTCCCGATTGTTAATTCAAGGTTTGCAGTGAAACGATATTGGAAAGTGTTGGTGAGTCGATAAGTTAAAAGTTGAATCATGACTAGAGGTAATTTTCACTGATTTGGTAAATGTGCCTGAGACACACACACACACACACACACACATATATATATATATATATATATATGTATGTATGTATAGTGGAGGGGTAGTGGGTTAATGTGGCTTTTCTTAGCAACATTCACTTTATGGTGTGACGTCCCTGCCTACACGAGTTAGGGTAGTAAGGACTTTTTAGCCTTGGTAGACAACCCTTCTAGGAGAAGCTTACCCTGAATACAAACTTTGTTCCCCAACCTTGGACTGTGCTACAGCCATTGTATCGTGGCCTTCCATGGTCTTGGGTTTGAGTTCCCTTGCCTGAGGGTATAATCAGGCATATATCCTCTTTTTTGTGTAGGACAGGATGATGAGAAAGCGAAAGTTGTTTGGTGGATTATCAAGAAAGTTTCTTCGTCTTTACCTAATCTTTTCCTTCCAAGTGTTTTGTTTCTAAATCCATCCTGACTCTCCTCTCCCAGTTGTTGTGGCAAATCTGGAGGATTTCTTTTGCCTTACAAGTTGTGTTGACCCCACCTTGTCGACCAGTGGCTTCCGGCGCTTTTTTCAATGATGTTTGGTGACGTTTATTTATACTCTCAATACTCTCAACAGATTTTTTATAAGTAATATAATTTAGATACTGTTGTTTCTGATGGTATTGTTGTTTATTGTTCTGTTGATTTTTACAATGTTACTGTTGTTATGAGTCTGATAATGATTTCATGATGTTAATTTTAACTCTATTAGGAGACATAGAGCTGAACCCTGGGTCTGTTACTCATTACAGTAAGAAAATTTGCAGAGTACTTTACTCAAATATTCGGGGCTTAATGTCAAATTTGCTTGATCTCCAGAGTTGTGCCCATAACTTCAATTTGGTGTTTTTATCTGAGACTTGTAAGTAGCAACAAGTCAAAGGTTGAGGTTTTAATCCCCGGGTTTGATGGCCCTGACTTTATTGTCATAACATCCCACATGCGCAAGGTATGGCTGTATACACTAAGACTGGACAACCTATTTGTCGTCAGAAAAATTTGGAGTGTAGTTGTCATGAAGTTCTTTGTTTTAAAATTTTCAGTAAGTTCTCCAGTGTTTACGTATTTGCCGATTACTGCAATCCAAATATCGACAATTCTATGTATGCCTGTCTTTTGGAAAGGTTTAGTATGGCTCAGTCATAGGATTCAAAATCTTCATTCATTATTAGTGGAGACTGTAATGCAAAGCACGGTGAGTGGCTCAATTCAAATTCCACAGATCAGCATGGCCGGTCTGCTCTTGAGTTTTGTGTATCCTCCGTTTTTGTCTAGCTAATTCAAGAATCTATGCACATTTCCGGTAATAGATGAGACCTCATATTCACAGATGTTCCAGCTATTGTGAAGTCCAAGGTCTGAGAATATATAGGCACCTCTGATCATTGCATCATTGAGATGGACATCTGTCAATCAGTATATTCCTAATTCCACTACTGGAAATACGGTCGGGCTGAAATCCAAAGCCAATTGGGATGGCATTATTGAAACCTGTCAGGCGATTAATATTTCAGATGCCATATTAGATCCTGATCCCAAGAATAAGTTAAATGAAATGTTGATTTCTATTTTAATAAGGTACTCCCGTAGAAAGGTCATCAAATTTAGAATAAATGACCAGCCATGGATTGATGATACATGTCGATGAGACTACCATGACAAACAGGCCAAATTCAGCACATGGAAACAAAATCGTCCAAATGAAAATTACACTGTCTTCGTTGAATCTCGCCGTGCTGTGAAGAGAACTTACCATACAGCCGAGAGAAATTACAATAATTCCTTGAAAAGGAAACTTAAAGGAATTACTCAGCCTCATCTGTGGTAGACCAAATTGGCATCATCTACCTTTGGGTCAGGCTCGTCTTTCATTCCACCACTACTAACAGATGATAGTAGATTGGTTACTGGCCCTAGAGAAAAGGCTGAACTGCTTCATCAAGCTTTTGAAGCTAAGCAATCAGCTGAGGATGTCCCTCTTCCTGATACTTGTCATCCTGAACCTATTCTTACAAAATTTGCCTTTTGCTCTACGGACGTTAAGAAAATTTCTCCGGATAATCTTGATAGCTGAGGTGGAGAAGATCCTGATGGATTCTTCCCTTTGTTTATTAAAAAAAAACTTCTAGGGTACTGTCTTCCAAGATTAATAGATTCTATAGATTTTTATGTCGATGTACTATCTTTGCGGAAGAGAGCAAGCTTAGTAATACACTGCCTGTTCCAAAGAGTGGCATATCTACAGACTGCAGTAACTACCAGCCGATCTTCATTCTCCCTGTGCTCTCTAAAATTGCTGAAAATTTATGTATAAGCCACTATATAAGTATGTGGAATCTAAAGGATTGTTAGGTGGTGCTCAGTATGCATACAGGAAGCAATGAGGTACCTGTGATGCTCTTTTAGAACTGACATACCCTTTGCAAGGAAACATAGGTAGGGGTTTTAAGTGAATCACAAGGCACTCATTTATAAACTTCAGAATCTTGAAGTGGATGGATATATTTTAGGATTACTTCAAGATTTCCTTACAGGTAGGCAGCAGTGAGTTGCTGTGGACGGGATCTTTAGTGAAGTTCCACAGGGCAGTGTTCTTGGTCCACTGTTATTTTTAGTATATACAGTTGATATGGTTGTTGGCCTGGAAAACAAGATTGTTTAGTATGCCAATGATGCAACACTAGTGGGTTCAGTAAAGTCTCCATTTATGAGAAATGAAGCTGCCCTCATCCTTAATCGGGACATGCATGACCGGATCAGGGAATGGTGTGGTCGGTGGGATAAGAGGCTGAACTTCAGTAAAACGAAAACACTAGCGATTAGCAGATCTTGTACAGATTTCCCATCCCATCCTCCCCATTTTCAGGTGGATGGAACGTTGCCGAATAAATTCTAGGTGTAAATTTTGACTCACATCTAACTTTTGAGAAAGTTCTTATGAAAATTTCAGCAAATGCCGCACGAATGTTAGGTATTGCTCGTAAAGCCTCACACATTTATAACTGACAAAGTCAGCGCAACCTGTTTTAGGTCATTTGTACTTCTTTTACTAGTATACTGTTCTCCGGTATGGATGTTTGCTATTGTCAGAGATTTATCTCTTTTAGATAGAGTGGTTCGTGGTGGTAGGTTTCTGTTTCCTAATAGTAGCAGTTATGACTTGGACCATCTAAGGATGGTCTCTTGTTTGTCACTTTTTCCTAAGTTGTGTTTCAACAGAGATCTTTCACATCCACAATTGATCCCTGATTCCCTTTATCTGCCGAGAGCAACCAGAAGTTCAAGCGGAGATGAAATGTGTTACTACCCTAATACTGTTCTCCTTGCATTTTAATAAATTTTGTATTATTTGTTAACGTATTTTTTTCTTTTTTAATAAGTGAAATCCCTTCTTTCTGTACTTCCCTTTACTTCCTCTTACTTCTTCCAAATGAACATCATATTCTTTAGGAGCCCGAATTTCAAATCAATGGCCACTGTGGGTTAATTCAATAAGAATAAATTTCATCTACTGTATAATGTATATATATATATATATATATATATATATAGAGCCCCGATGGCTCAGTCGGTTACAGCAGCAGCTTCGGACTTCGTAGAGGTCTGTGGCGCGGGTTCAATCCCGCAAGCCGGCTGATCAGAGAGGCAGACACTTTGCTATCCGTGTAGACATCCCGGGATTATATATGTAATCAACGGATAGGTTTGCTTAAAAAGCAAATGGATGTTACAGATTAAATACACACACAAAAAACAAAGCCACTACAACACCTTCTAAAAACATAACAAACATCTCACACGTCTCGAACTCTCGCCATACCCGCGCAATAACTTCTCGCTGCTGGGAAGAAAGGGTGTTAGGTATGGTATGATACATGAAACATACGTACCGGGGTCTAAGCGATGTCAGGCAGGGCAGCCGATCGAGACCACAGGTCTACCCCAAAAGCCAAATCAAAAAGTCCTTCAAAAGAAGGCATCGTGCTTACCCCATACAAAAATGGGAATAAAAGCACGTTAAAAGAAGAAGAAGAAGAAGAAGATATATATATATATATATATATATATATATTAGAAATAATCAACACACAACGACATGTGGAACAGAAGTAAATTTCTGACTCACATCAGGATCGAACCTAGGTCTTTCAAGTGAAAGACGACGCCGCTGAAACCAAGTCACGCAAGTAGCTTGGTTGGCAACGGTCCCCTCTTTCAATTGAAAGACCTGGTTAGATCCATATGTCAGTCAGAAATATATATATATATATATATATATATATAAATTGAGTCCGCTCGATTGCAAAACGATAATGAATTTTGCCAAGAATCATTGCCAGCACCTTATTTAAAATGTCGCAATACTTAAAGCTCTCTCCAGCCTCAAATATCAAAAACCCGACCCGATATAAATGCTCTTGTTTTGTTTCGAATACTAATACCAAATTACTTACTGGCAGCAAGACATAAAATATCACCCGACGAGCAAACTAATCTGAGCTAGTGTGTATACGATAATCAGTTGTACTCCTTTTATTTAAAACAATCGGGAACTCGCTTTCAGAACGCACAGAGATAGTTTGACGTCGCAAAATATAAACACACACACACACACACACACACACACACGCATGTCCTTTGATCCCACATAAACGGAGACTTTCAAGTTATTTAAGAAACTCATCTGTAGTTGGACTGAATTTTTACAAACAGCAAAATCTAATTCTTTAGTTTTTTTTTTTTTTTTAGAATTTATTTTGACAATCTTGGGCAAAGGTTATGCAACAGTTAATGGGTGTCCAATCAGTGTGCAACAAAGCATAATTACAGTACCAAAAACATTTGAAACTACGTCGTTGAGTTTAACCCTAGAATATAACTCTAGACGTACCTGGAATAATTAATAAAATCGTTTAGAAATAAATATAATCAATTCTCTCATTTTCTTAATGCTAACCTATAGCCGTTAGTATACTCATAAAATTGACAGAGATGATTTTTAGTCTGCCTCATGTTATCCTATACAATTCCAAGAAATATAACCATAGTTTTGTACGCTGTGCATCGAAATTACATTAATTTTCATTATTTACTGATAATGATAGTTGCCAAAAGCTTCCCAAAATCTATGAATTACATATTTAAATCATTCCAGAAATTAACTTTGCATAATATATTTTCATAAAGGCAGAAAATGCCCTTCCGAATTGTTGTACCAAAATCGTAACAGGAATGCCAAAACTGATCAAAGCAAATTTGAAAATTCATCTTCCATGACTCGGGTGTAAATGAGAGAGAGAGAGAGAGAGAGAGAGAGAGAGAGACTATGATTATTAATTTCTACTTCTAGAATTTCCTTAACTATTATACCACTTCATATAACAAATAGAAGAAAAAAAAATTATGAAAAAAAATTCAACCACAGACATAAATGAATATCACTTCCTGGAGTAGGCTACAGTGCAACCTTAAAGAAAACACGCACACGGAATTACTGTCTGAAAAAAAGTCATCCTTTGAAGATAGTTACCTAATCTCCCAGGCTCTGTTCAGCACTGAAAGCTAATACCGCGTTTAAGAAGGTAACACAAGCCTCATCCTTTGAGCTATGAAAGTTGCTGCGTGTGTAGGGGAGGGGACTAGTTGGGAGGTTGGTTTGGTGGGGTTGGGGCTTGGGGAAGCTTCATACAACAACCTTTAGCTTAATTAAAAAAAATAAATAAATAAATAAATAAATAAAAAGATAAAAAAAAACATTGAAATCCCTTTCGGAATATGTACAGAATAACTTGTGTTAGAGACACAAATACCGAGGGTTCTATGCACGAAAAAACAGGAGCGTTACTGTTTACAAAAAAAACATAATTTTACCCAATAATCTGAATTTTTAAAAAATATGAATCTAATTCTGCACGTGAACGGAGATGTTTGGGATTTTATTGGTATACTGTATTTCAAATATATTTATATCCTAATTTTTATCTCTTATATAATTATTTTCATGTTAAATTTTAGTCTCACTTATTCACAGATATTAGGTGTTCAGCACTATAATAGATCGCGTTTTGTTTAGGCAGAAATAAATTCCATATACTGTTGTAAAATATATTTTAATTCAAGCATTTCATCCGTGTAACTCCTCTTTACCGATATCTGCACGTTTATATCTAAGCACGTTATCAGTTTCTTTTCCCAATCTGGAAGGAGTAAGCTTACAGAATATTTTCATCAGAACCGACGTAAGTATACGTAAATAGCCCATTCGCATCAGCTCTAACAACTACGGTTAATAAAATCTGTGCCTATGTGTCTACTCAAGCGAGGGATTTCGTAAAACTTTTCACTGTAGGATATTCATTTACATTCTAACCTTATTGAACGGAACTATTGAAACGAGAGGCTGCAATTCGTTATTTCATAAACTAATGTGAAGGCTAGCTTGAACTTTAACGATGTTTTCATCGTTCTCCTAACAGTTTTCTGAAAAAGGAGACACTGGAAGACACACTGGACTAGTTCTTCAAACAATGAACTATTGTGCTTTCGACTGCAAGGCGAAATCAAAATCGAACACAAGTACAGGCGATGCCTGTAATAAAACAAATGAAGAATGTCTAGCTAATATATATTTAAAACAAACAGTGTACAAGAACATTCAAGGCTTAGGTTCTAAATAACATAACTGGAACCGTCAAGAGAGAGGCATACAGGATTACCAACAAAAAAAAAATAAATAAATAAAACGCCACAATTTATGTTAGACAAACATGCATCTATTCCAAGGCAATAGCAGGGAAAAACCAATGAGTACTGTACTATTTTTTTATGCTAATAAAGACAACATCAGATATATTTTTTGCCCGCTCTTATTCTTTCCAGTGTTTGGTTAGGTTTGTATCCCTGGCTGCTAGGTCGACCGAGGGTTAATAATATAATCCTTTCAAGTTATCACCTGCCCAAATAATCGATGAAAATTCACTGATACATTTACCAAATATATATGTGTTTCTGATAGCCACAACATGTCCTTGCAATTTATAATGTATATATATTCACAAACAAGCACTTTTTTGAACAAGAGACCAAATATTCATGAATGAACAATGCCTAGTTGTAAAAGTTTTAAATTGTTAAAAGGATCCATTTAACTAACATTGAACATTATACGATTTTCATTATACTGAACTGAGAGAGATAGAAGAAAAAAGCATGAGAGAGAGAGAGAGAGAGAGAGAGAGAGAGAGAATAAGCTTTATTCGACATAAACATAAAATATTGATCGTGAATCTTGTATACCAGAGATAAAGAATGAATATATATAAATGAATACATAACTAGATATATAAATAAACAAATAAATGAATTTATACTAGGAACAAAGTTGGATCTCTATCAAGTAAGCATGAAAACAATATCTCTCCTCCATCTGTCCCTACTGAATTATCCACAGCATTCGAGGTAATGCTGTTTAAGGAGTGAATGTCACGCACTGGATCCTCGTAGTTCACGTACTCTCTTGGCTCAGAAATCACTTTGTTGAAAAAAATTTTGCTTTAATGCAACTCTGCCCATTAATTTAAGACTGTTTATTCGCAATTAACGTAGCTGGTCTGTTTTCTCCTTTTCTGTTCAACTTGGTGAAATGCCGGAGGAAATGTTGAAAAGACACAGAAGTTTATAAAGCTGTACTTTGATTTGCGAGAAATTGAAGTGGTATCAACACAAATACCAATTTGTGTGCACGCAGACACAATAAAAAAAAATGTGCACTCGGAAAAAATGCCCCGAGAAATCACACAATTATGTAAGGTTTTCATAATTAATTTTTGCTCAATTTCTGTATATGCACAATTCACGCTTATAACCTCATAGTAAGCTGTTTGCCTATTTTTTGTTCTGTTCCACAAAATATCTTCTTTAGTATTATGAGAAATAATTTGCAACACTACACGAGAATGTAAGTGTTCACTACTGCTAAAGGGATATGAATTGCCTTTAGTTTTACAGTATGGGAATATCCTGGAGTTCCTTTATAACTGGACCACCTCCAAGTGAGTTTATTCAACAAATTCGTCCTCAGAGATCTCGCAGCGGTTTTGCTTTTGCAAACTCGTCACCGGGGAAGTATGAATAGATGATGGAAGCGAAAAGGCATTTGCGTATTGGAAATTTCAACTAACTAAAACCAAAACTTATAAAAATGAAAAAGTACTGCAATTAACCCGTTGATCAAAAACAAATAACTATTAATCTTGATTTTCATGTCATTTGCTCGTAATGAAAACTTGGTTTCACCCCACAACAGATATACAGGAAGGAAGAAAGGGAAAACCATCAGAATAATAATTTTTGAAAGAGAAATTCTCCAAGGACAGTAGGCTAACGACGAAACTTCGGCTTAAGTCTCCCAGAAAATGAGAGGTCCTCAAGACTTGAGAATGAAGACACTATGAAAACTCCCATTAGCTAGAAAAGAAAATAAATTTTAGAGCAACGAATACTATAACGGAAGGGTCATTTACATGCTGGCATTTTGATCGTTCCATAAATTATGTGTACTATATCTATATATATATATATATATATATATATATATATATATGTAATTGCTCACGATGGTTACCTTTGAAAAGTTGGGTCAGGTATTCGCAGGGTCCATTTTGACTATACACAGCAGATAGGAAAATGCTGAACCATTCGCATACCACGGGAAGTCGCAGACCTCCTTAGTGACAGGACACGGGCACAGAAAATGCAGTTTCGGCTCAAATGTTCTAGAAACTGAACCGGTTATAAAATCCGGTTTTGAAGAAAGCATTCAGTGTGTGTGTGTACGTGTACTTCGTGACGCCTTGAAGCACAGAGGCGTGTCTTGCCGAACTTTGACCTCGAATGATGTCACGAAGAGTATGTTCATTTGTGCATTGCTTAATGACTATAATGGGAGGGATCGTTGAAAGATTGGGCATTGCGATCCGTTCTTTGTATAATTAAGCATGTGAACTGTGTATTTTCACATGGAGATTGTCCCAGAGGATTTTGTGAAGTGAGTAGAACTCATGAACGTTTTAGACTTTACTTTCAGAACTATGAACACAGACGTTACCCCTGTGGCAGTGAAATTCTGTGTTTCTGCAATTTTTTACATTTTCTGGTTTTAATATAACGTTTGTTCTTTCACAGGTATTCCTTTCCATTTCTCCCTTCTTCAAGGAAGGGAGT
>JANJGK010000017.1:3925073-3930319 GCA_039081455.1 Macrobrachium rosenbergii | reverse complement strand
TGGGCGTCGAGAAAAATTACTTCAACAGCTCAATTGATGTGTGCCAACAAAAAATGAGACCAACCTCAAAGTAACCAGACGTCTTAAAAGTGCTTGAAGAGTTCCCCGTCGACATTAGGTCTTCACGCCGACCAGAGCTGATGCAGAAGAATGCTAAGAACGACTGACGGCAGTAGCTGGTAAACAAGGGCGGAGAAACGTGCCGCCCGCTGCCGCTCCTGGACTCCGAAATGTAGATTTAATGTCTTATTCTTCCATATTAGCCGAGAATAAGATACATTAAAAGGTTCCCTGAAAAAGTTTCTTGATATTTCCCAGAGTTAATCACAAGCCGTGGTAAGAAAAGTGAAGAGTTGATGGTTGTTGGGAAACAACTGCCGAATGTAAATAAATAAACCTCGAAGAAACTTCTGTTTATTTACTTGAGATCCCTGAATGGTTTAACAGTCGTTAAACGAAGAAAATAGCGGCGAAGTTAAATCCCTAATTTGTTGACACAAAACATCTTACATTACCAGTAACGCATACTTAAGGAACTAAACAAGGGTTAAGAGATCTTTTTAAACAAGAAAACAAATTAGATATATAAGAAACTGTTAAGATATATATTGTATCTTATTTTATACAGATGGCCAAGTCAGTTATAGCGGCAGCCTCGGACTTCTTAGAGGTCTGTGGTGCGGGTTCAAATCCACAGCCAACCGGTTAGAGAGGCGGACACTTTGCTATCCGTGAAGAGACCCTGGGATTCTGTATGTAACCAACGGATAGGTTGCTTAAAAGCAAATGGGTGTTACAGACTAATACACACACAAACAAAGCCACTTCAACATCTTCTAAAAACATAACAGACACCTCACATGTCTCAACTGTCGACCTACTGCGTAACTTTTCCTTGCTGCTGGGAGAAAGGGCGCTGGTGACTGGTACAGTACATGTACATATGCTACCAGGGTCTAAGCGATGACAGGCAGGGCTGCTGATCGAGACTAAAAAGTCTACCCCAAAGCCAAATCAAAGTCCTTCAAAAAGAGGGCATCGTGCTTACCCCATACAAATGGGAAAAAGCACGTTAAAAGAATATATATATATATATATATATATATATATATATATATATATATATATATATATATATATATATATATATATATATATATATATATATATATATATATATATATATATATATATATATATATATATATATATATATATATACATATATATACATACATATACATATATATATATATATATATATATATATATATATATATATATATATATATATATATATATATATATATATATATATATATATATATATATATATATATATTAGCTGGTCAATCCAGAGCTGCCTAGGAAAACTCAAATCTTCGCAATCTGGGAATGTTATTCATTCCCGAGTTCCCATTGGCCTGCTGTTGCGTGACGTCATGCCGACTGACATCATCGGTAGTTTGGATGCAATTGGCCGGAGGATGAATGACGTCATTATTTCCTTTCTCTCTCGTAGTTGGGGGGTTGTCTCGAAGGGCGCCTCGCTCTTCAGGGGCGTCTCCATTCTCAGGATTGTCATGTTCAGGTATTTGTTGGATTGGTGGCTCTCCCGATTATACTTATATTTTGTATAATACTGTCATGGAAGATGGAAATATTGTGGGTGGCACAGGCGTAATTCATGATGGTACCTTCCTGGGCATGGCAATATAAATGCATCTGTCAAAGAGGATCTCCTGTCACGCCCAGGAAGGTGACATCATGAACCACGCCTGTGCCACCCACAATATTTCCATCTCCCACGACAGTATTATACAAAATATAAGGATAATCGGGAGAGCCGCCGACCCTTGACGTCTACGCCTGCTGGAGGCACTCCTCATTGCTGAGAGAAAGCCCACAATGAACATGACGCAGGAGGCATTGCTCCTACCCACGAGCTTGAGAAGAGCAATGCCGAACAACCACCAAATCCAATAAAAACCTGGACATGACAACCCTGAGAATGGAGATGCCCCTGAAGAGCGAGGCGCCCTTCGAGACAAGCCCCCGACTACGAGAGAGAGAGGAAATAATGACGTCATTCATCCTCCGCCCAATTGCATCCAAACTACCGATGATGTCAGTCGGCATGACATCACGCAACGGCAGGCCAATGGGAAAGCTGGAATGAGTGGCTTGAAGCTCGCCGACTGCAACCAATCAAAATTCGCTGTCCATGACCACCCGCTGAAGCCCTTGTATAAATTCGGAAGGACCTATGCAACTTGCCAGTTCTCTACTAGCCCCCGCTAGAGAATGACAGAAGAGTCTGTCGAAATGTCGCGGCAATAAGTGTATAAGCAACTGTATAAGTTATAATATTCTAACTGCATAGAATATATAAAGAGCAGAAGCCAGAATTTTTACCTTTCCCTCTTGAAATGACAAATATAGGCGAGCTGTTAGCACGCACCTCCAATGAAGAGAAGTCCGCAATAAGGAAAGTAGAAAAGTCTTCTGTAAAAGAAATGCAGCTGAAGCAGCGATAATATTTAATAAAACCTATTATTATTATTATTAATTTGCATGCGACTGTACAGTTTTCTTATAACTATTAAGTTAAAATTACTGATGATATTATTATTATTATTATTATTATTACGCAAATCCACCATAAGGAAATCCATATGAGTCAGGGTCCCCTACCCTCCCAATTCCCTACCTACTCCGTCCCCACCAAAGGCGATCATGAATGCTAAGCATGCTGGGAAGTTTTGTTGCCAAACTGCCCATTAATTAATACCAAACTTCATTTAAACCGACTTTATAACAAAATACGTCACCGTAGCGTTACGAAGCAGTCGTTATAGCGAATTCAGAAGGTAAAATCGAAGAAGGAACGAACGAATTAATGAAGAAAATCGCATTTGAATGATCAAAAAAAAAAAAAAAAGGAAATAGCCTACCGTACAGCTTGCATGTTGGTCTTAGTCAGTCGCAGAGAGAACCATAGAGAGGGCCGACTTCCTATGTGCTGCATTATAATTGGCTGAGCGCCGGCGGCCATTTTGATTGTGTGTAACTGGAGGTTGCTAAAGACGCATCATTCCGTCACTGCAGCCGAGTCTACACCAAATTATCTCTCCATGGATCATTTACACTACACAGGCCACATCAAGAAAACCTCTGGATCAAAAGGAACACAGTGTTCTGCCATTAACTGTACAAAGTATACAAAAACAAACAAAGTGGCCTTCTACTCTTTTCCAAAGGACAACACGAGGTGAGCACATTAGTGTGTCACCCCGTCTGCTTGTAAGCAGCTTGTTTACTGCTATGTACTATTCATTATTGTTCTCAAAGTGTACAGTTTATGAAGCAATTGTATGTTACAATGAGACTAAAATATCAATTGAAAATCAAGAATAAAGCATCCAAAGAAAAGAAATTACGTAAAAACAGAAAACTGTTGAAAATTTCCCATAAATGAATTCATATTAATCCAATGAGTATTTTATTAACAGGTCGTCACACTGACAGATACGTATAGCCCTGTCTAACTCGATTAAGCTTGGTGTGTGTTAATGCTTTTGGTGGTGGAATGGTGGTGATTTTAATGCTAAACAATGCGTGTTACGTGTATGTGTTGATGCCTGTGGTGGTGGTACGTGATTAGTAATTAAATACTACCTATTTCCAATAGGCTGTGCACAGGCATAGCATTTTGTGCATATTCTAAGGCATGGTATTTGCGAAGGCTTGACATTTTGCTAGCATGTTCTTCTCCTAGGGCCTATTATATCTGCCATCATTTAATGACATTGAAGTACAATAATTACTTTTCCAGATGCCGTCCTTTCACAGGTAATTTTATGTAGCCTAAATTTTTGAAAATATGTATTATTTTATTTTACAGAACTTCGAATAAAATTGTTTAAACATTTTTCCAGGGGTTATTTCTATTTTATTTTACAGAACTTTGAATAAAACTGTTTAAACATTTATGGGTTATTTTTGTTTATAAATATACCACATACATGTCTGTAAGAATATCTGAGAAGAATAAAATTTTCATCCCGCAAAGGAATTACCTAAATGGGTATTATTTGTAGCAAAGTCTGTTCTGCTGATCTAGTCACATTTGGCTGTGATGTATCCGAGTGGTCCTCTTACTGTTACGTACTTATATAGGCCTATTTGTACCCTTATTTTCTGATATACGTCCATAAAATGAACAATCATAACAGCTGTCGAATAAATAAACATTGGCAGTTTGTTGTGTTCCAGCATAAAGACAAACTATTGGCCCTACAGTGGGTTGCAGTGCACTCAGACATGTTCGTTTACAAAAGGTTGCTGTCACTGCAGCTCCAGTTACACACAATCAAAATGGCGGCCAAATTACGCTGCACATAGGAAGTCGGCCCTCTCTATGGTTTTCTCTGGTCAGTAGATACTATCCATGTGAGGATGGGGAAGGCTTCTCTTCCGTCCTGGTTCTACTTATAGAAATGATCGAAATCGTATATCTACTGATAGAATTTAACGATATAGGTTTTCAATGTTGATTTTATCGATGTATCAATAATTATACTAATAATTATCATAAATTATTATTAAAATTCACTTAAATTCTGATAAAAAAAATTATGTTATAGTGGATTTACTGTTGCAGATTAATCATACGTCCGACAGCTCCTGGAAGAAAAACTGGAGCAAATATCACACTGGAACCGCCTCACCGTCAATGAAACCCTATTACTAACATTAGACTTCCTCCCTACCCTCTCTCTCCCTCTCTCTCTCTCTCTCTCTCTCTCTCTCTCTCTCTCTCTCTCTCTCTCTCTCTCTCTCTCTACCTTGCAGTCAGTTCAGAATTTAACAGTATGATTTCACAACAATAACAAAAAAAAAAACAACCGCAACTGATGAAAGACATGTTAGTAGGTCTACAGGGATAGAGTGTGGTTCGGGAATGCGCACAACTTCAGTTAACCTGATTACCACCTCATTTTCAAGACTGGCATGCGATCGTTATCGCATAAAACGAAGATGGTAGGTTGTCGGCTTTAAAAAGAGCTTCAGAATATCCATAGGTTATTAAGATACAGTATCCTCTGGCCATATAAATATTAAATTATTATCAGGATGTAATTTAAGACACCATAAAAAGGGCTGAAAATATTTTCGGTTTCCTGTGCGTGTTAACGAACGCATTGTAGTTTCCTTTGACGCTTTTGAGGGAAAGTGTAGGCCGA
>JANJGK010000017.1:3915073-3922573 GCA_039081455.1 Macrobrachium rosenbergii | reverse complement strand
ATATATATATATATATATACATATATATATATATATATATATATATATATATATATATATATATATATATATATATATATATATATATATATATATATATATATATACATATATATATATATATATATATATATATATATATATATATATATATATATATATATATATATATATATATATATATATATATATATATATATATATATATACATATATATATATATATATATATATATATATATATATATATATATATATATATATATATATATATATATAGGCCCTATATATATATATATATATATATATATATATATATATATATATATATATATATATATATATATATATATATATATATTACTCATATGATTTGTGATTACTTACCAAATGAAATGAAGTTTGTAAGTACTTAAAAGAGCAAAATTAATACCCGTTAATAAACATATTACTGAGGCATAACGTTTAAAAATGACTTTTGTAAACTTTCTAGTTCTACAAATGACAACTGAATATTTACATTCTAACCATCATATATCCGGAATTAAAAAAAGATATAGAAATGTCCAATAGCATTAAGTCACATCCTACCTAGACTTAGGGTTCACTTTTCTCCCAATGTTAGATAGAATAAGAGGGTCAAATATCACATCCAGCGTTAAACTAAAAGCCTGCAGACTTTCAGAAAGAGATAAATTTGCAGCCTTAATTAAATCTCTTGTCACGCATTCTTCCCAAACTTTTGAGTGTAGAATTAAACCGAAATTGGAACGATTCCAGTTTACGTAGGCAGAAAATCCGCCTCTTTCTGGGAATAGCTGGGAATGTGAAGGTTTACAGTTTGAGAGAAATATGCGAATAGAATTCGAAGTTTATATGAAAGACTCCCAGTGGTTATTCAAAATTTCATGCTTGGATTTAACGCAAAGTCAACTCAAGACTGACGATGAAAACAGCAATTTGAAAGTGTGCATTTTTTCTCACTCATCTTCACTAGAGTCCGTTAATATGTTTTGATAACATAAAAGCATTAAAAACAGAATTTTTGTGTTCATATGACATCATCTACCTATTTTAATGTTCTTTCTTCACGCATATTTTATATGGAGTACGTTGATAAGAAAAACTCAGTTAGTATAAAAACTGTAATCTCGAGCCGTCTGTTTATGTTTTGATAAATGAAACTTAAACCTTTGGAAGCGAAAACGCTTCTTGTGAATAAAACGTGAAACGCTTATGAAAAAAAATGTTTGTTTATATATTTTCCCACTTTGTTGAAAAATCCAACTGTACTTGCCTTTTATTTCTTTTGATTTTCATGATATCTAATTATCGAGTATTCTGCAATTTAAAAAAACCACCTAATCATCAGTTCTGGAAAAAAATCTGCTTCTTAGTTGGATGACTAAATTTTACAGCACAAAGGGAAGTCAAAGTTTTGAAAACACCCGTGTAACAGGAAGATGGAATAGTAAAAAGCAATAGTGGTTTCTCTTCTTCATAAAAAAATATGTATTTAATAGCAAATGCTACTGTTCCACCAGGCTGACAGTAAATACTTTAGTAGATCTATCTATCTATCTATCTATCTATCTATCTATCTATCTATCTATCTACCAGTGCCTAAGGAACATCAAGGAATACTTCACGATTGTGATAAAGTACACCTTTACAAAAATCTGTGAGCCGCCATAACTTGTTTTCTTTATAAAGAACTGAAAAAGTTTGTCAGTCCGATGAAGGCTTCAGTCTGATGGAATGTATTTTCCTGTTCGTTTTGATATAAAGTTATTCCATTCCCTTGACCAAACTTTAGCTATACTAGGCAAGACAGGTTGAGGCTCATCGAATTGATGGAGAATTATTTTATACTTCCGTAACTTTTGTCAGTTTCATGGTTATGTACACACTCACACACACACTCGTATGCACACACACACACACACACACACACACACACACACACACACACACACACACACACATATATATATATATATATATATATATATATATATATATATATATATACGAGTATATATGACTTTTTATCACATCACCGTGATTCATATACAATCAGTAAGCTACAAACGTCCTTTAATATCCAATTCGCTCTACCTCGGAAATAATGTATTTTCATATATGTTACCGAAGGGGAATTTTTTTGTTGATAATAAGTTCGTCGTCCCGTGGGCTCGAAACAGCGAAGGACAAGAACTCAGGACTACAGTGGACGCATTTAACCCACGCGGCCAGCAAGTGAGGTATAAGTGGATATCGTCTCCCATATACAAATCGCCCGTCGGTAACATATATGAAAATATATTATTTCCGAGGTAGAGCGAATTGGATATTAAAGGACGTTTGTAGTTTACTGATTATATATATATATATATATATATATATATATATATATATATATATATATATATATATATATATATATATATATATATATATATATATATATATATATGTGTGTGTGTGTGTGTGTGTGTGTGTGTGTGTGTGTGTGTGTGTTGTGTGTGTGTGCATACATGATTTTTTGTTGCTTATCCATGTGTGACTTTTATATATTCGAGGATATTATGCAACAAACGTATTAATGAATCTTTGTCACTTATCCACGCATGACTTATTTTATATTCAAAGATATTATACCATAAACGTCTCAGAATTAAGCAATATTGTGAAAGCACATTTATGGGAGACAGACTGAGCAATTTAATTTGCAGTAATTTAAACTTTTCGAATTGTTCAAAGTTTCAAATTCTCCTTTTCTGAGATGGTTTGCCTAATTAAGTTATTTGGGTGGTCTTGTGTAAGATATTCTGTTAGTAAAGAGTTATAAGTGGTTCGGAAGCCGCATACCTTTTAAAATTCAATATATATATATATATATATATATATATATATATATATATATATATATATATATATATATATATATATATATATATATATATATATATATATATATATATATATATATATATATATACATATATTTATATACATACATATATATAATATATATATATATATATATATATATATATATATATATATATATATATATATATATATATATATATATATATAAAACTTTCTTTTTCACTCTCTTCCAACACACCCATTCATAGAATTCAACAACCCTAGACCGTGCATTCACGATCAAGTTTACCATTTATTTCTTCTGACAGTTCATCAAAACTGCTGTTAAAACTTACACGTAGACAACAGTTTGTGGGTGGACACATTTCACTCACCAGAGCGGACGAACTAATGGTATTTTACCAAAATAATTTCTGACCGACTAACAGGTAACTGATCGTGTGGACAGGTTAGCATCAATTCCGTGACAGTTTGCTGTTGTATTTCATCTGGGAAGTATCTCAGACTCTCTGATCAGAATATGAATAAATTATGTATAGACGTTATTCACTTCACTGTTAGACCCTTCAACGTTATTTCTAGGCTGATATTAGTGCAAATCATACAATACAAATTTTAAACAATATATCCATGTGATATAGATAATTTGGTATAGGCCTAGCCCAATGATGTCTTTTTATGATATGTGTTACTATAATGAAAGTAAACTTCATTGTCCAATTCATAAAAAAGCTAAACTAACCCCTCAGTTCTTATTTAAACTCGTCCATTGTTATCGTATGAGAATAGACGCCTTTTTTATAATAAATATTTGATTCACTGTAATTACATCGCCGTAATTTCATCGCGGTAATTACGTCGTGATAATTACATCGCATGGTAATTACATCTCATGCATTTTCACCGCATTAAAAATACATCGCAATATATCACATCGTCTGTAATTTCATTGTCTTGAATACATCGCAATATATCACATCGTTTGTAATTTCATCGTCTTAAATTTTTAAAGATTATAATTTTTTTTTTGTTTTATGCTTTTCATGATTGTCTTTATATTAACTACGAAAATTTTTATTATAAAAAGGAAAAATAAATATTTAGTATTAATAGTGCTTTAAATAAGTTTTTAATTTTTAGTTCGGCTTCGAGAACTATTAGCTGTTTGACGCCAGTCTTATTTTAAATAGACGATAATTGCCCAGTAGATTCCCTCGTAAACTTTTTAAAGAAAATAGATGTATTTTACATATTATATATAGTTGCTTTTAGGTTTAAGCGCTGAATGGCCTTTGCTGCCCAGTGCTTACCTTTTGAGCCTAAATTTCATAAATTAATTCATTCAATTTAAAGAAAGAAAAAGAATGGAACATCCATTAAAAATTTTATTTTATTTATTTATATACTAATACATACAATGCAAAAACAAAAAATCTGACAAACGGTCTTCTTTGTACTCAAAACGACAAGTTATGAGCGATTCCTCTTAGATAATCCAATAGTTCGCAATTTTCAAAATCGTTGACTATTCTTTGAATTCTTAATGCTGTATCCTTATACTTCTTTTTTTTTACGGGGAGGTTCCGCGCCTGCTATATATTGTTCCCTTATTGCTTCATTTCTCGCTTGCTCGTCCTTCGAGGTTTCTAAAAATTTCCAGATTGTAGGATGTGAAGCCCAATTAATTCGCTGAATGAGCGATGCCACCCTTCACAGGCATTGTTTGTCTTAGAAGTACATAATTTAGCAGCATTGAAGCAATTCCAAAGAACATGATCAAAGCGAGGCGGTCGACATATTAAGCGACGGTTTGGCCGTCCAATCCATGTATCCTCAAAGTAATCTAAGACAGACTGGGCTTCTTCGGGAAAATCAGTATTGTCAATTAAATGTTCAAAAGAGGTAACCACATCTGCGACAGGAACAAATGCAATGGCTGCTATCATACGCATTTTTAATGCGAATTCAGCATCACTCTCGTACAACTGTTGCAGGCCATTTGATTGTATAGATCGAAATAAACATTGTGAGAAATGAAAAAAGCAACCTTGTTGATCTGAATTAGGAAAAGCTGCTTTAAATGCATTAATGGCTGCACGTTCAAAATCAGTCATAATTTTGCTTGGTGATAAGGTTGGCTCTAAACCTTTTAGTTCTGACAAAATCTTATTATAACTCTCCTCAGTTTTGTTGGCCATTAAAATAAAGACAAGAGGCAAAACGTCATCATTCACGATACCATGTATTGAGTAGAGTTGATGAAATAAAGGAGGTGTTGTCTTAAACGTCCCATCTGCATACCAGTTGCTTGCACTGGATAATACCTGAAGATTTTTCCGAGTCGAAAATATAATAATCCTGTCTGATCCATCATCACTGTCAAACAGAAGAAATGGCTGATGTGAATGTATTACCCTATATTTGGGGGGGGGGGGGGATGCTTAACTCGAATAAACTAACTGGATTTGCAGGAACTTGTGCTGCTACATTTCTTGCATTTCGTATATTTCTTTTTAAGTACAGTGGTGTTGGTAGCTGACCTGCAACTGCTTGGGATACTCCTACATACGCTTGGGTTGCGATACAATGTGTCGTTTCTTGAGTTTTTATTGGTTTTTCTTTAGTTATGTTAATCACTTTGGCAGCTTCAACACGAGCAATATCTCCTGCATGATTGTGTTCTCCGAGTCGTTTTATAATGGATTCGTTATTTGTATGCACTCTTGCATGGCACTTTTTTGTATAAAATTGATCACATTTCCACATAGTTTTTTCGCCATTTGTTTTCTCTTTCACAAATAGATGACTATTGTCAATTAACTTTTTCTTATTCCTTGTGCTTACAACATACTCCAGAGGCATCTTGAAGGGTTTAGTCCGAGTTATTATCAAATGTTTTCTACTCAGAAGACAAATAATGTCTGTTTTAGGAAAAGTCAACAAGCTGGCTGTTTGCGAATAGTTAGATAGTTAGATCCCATCAACAACTATTACAGTATTAAATTAGACGTTTATGTTTTATTGTTCATTTAGTTTTGGCTTTGAGCAGTTGACTTAGCTTGTGACGATGAGGCTGTTTGCGAATAGTTAGATAGTTAGATCCCATCAACAACTATTACAGTATTAAATTAGACGTTTATGTTTTATTGTTCATTTAGTTTTGGCTTTGAGCAGTGACATAGCTTGTGACGATGAGGCTGTTTGCGAATAGTTAGATAGTTAGATCCCATCAACAACTATTACAGTATTAAATTAGACGTTTATGTTTTATGCTTTGAGCAGTTGACTTAGCTTGTGACGATGAAATTATAGACGATGTATTTATATTGCGATGGATTTATAATGCGGTGGAAATGCATGAGATGTAATTACCATGCGATGTAATTACCACGATGTAATTACCGCGATGAAATTACCGCGATGAAATTACCAGACACCAAATATTTAGTCTATAATCTGTTAGGCCTTTTTACTTCTTTTCTATTAGCAAGTGAATTGTTGCAACAGTTAGCCTTCCACCCACTCATCATATTAAGAAAAAAAATGGCAAAACACTTCCCTATACGGCTAACTTCAACTCGTGGTACATATTCTTTATATAGGTTTCAGGGACTTTTTACAATTCATTATCTTTACAATGACATCAAATTCCTTAATGCGAATTATGTATAAAGATACAGGGATCGTTAGAAAAAAATTACCACTAGGCATGTCTGTACAGCATCTATAATCACGAATCAAACAAAATCTTTCCCTTCTTGAAGGAATGTTAGGCAATCGGTTATTTATTGTTTTGAATAAATACGTTGTGATGAAAGATAGAAATGAATATATATCATTCTAATATACAACCATAAACAGCAATTTAATTTTCCTAAATGACGGGAATACTACAGTGTTCCTTACTGTGTATGATTTTATCAGCAAAAGGTATGAAATTGACGCGTTGTGTAAGCTGCGAGCACTTCGACGTTCCTCGAATTGCAGAAGTGCCACTTCTTAATTTAATCCCTATTTGCGCCATATACATTTACCATCTATACAAGTAAATTCTGCAAGTGCCTTTCGGAAAAGATTTCCAAATGTGATGATCTACGTTCCTGTAAAGTTTTAATCTAGAGTTTTCAGTCATTACCTTCCTGGTAATAAGTACCAAGCGACGTGAAAAGAAACTCATCTTCCTTATGCAGTGAAGTGTTTTACCAATTCGCATGATAATTAATGCCAACTGTCAACCGTTGGAGTGTCCAAGGTGATATTTCGATTATTCCATGTAAACTGGCTTTATAACTAAATACGTCAATATAACGGAATATATCACTGTGACGTCACGAAGCAGCCGCTATAGTGAATTCCGAAGGTAAAAACGAAGAAGAAACTAACGAATTAATGAGGAAATTTGCATTTGCTGGGCTGCCATACGTCTGAGGGCTTGCAGTAGGAGGAGTTTAATGATGTTACCAACAGAAAAGTTGGAGCTTTCCACCCAAGCTACTGCTGACTCCCATAACGTTACTGAAGAAAAGTTGGACTAAAAATGAAAAGTTCATTTGTTTTGTCCGTGTTTGGATGTCTGTCACGGGGTGAGGGTTTGATATTGAGATA
>JANJGK010000017.1:3902573-3910073 GCA_039081455.1 Macrobrachium rosenbergii | reverse complement strand
GATCGTTTGAGAAAAAGAGTTTTGCGGGTTCGCCCTGAAATTGCCAATTCTTGGATCCTTCATTATGACAATGCACTATGTCTTACCGCCTTGTCTATCAGCTAATTTTTGGCCAAGAAATCCAATGCAATTCTTCCAGATCTGGACCCTTGTGACTTTTTTTATGTTCCCAAAACTGAAAGTTCGCCTCAAAGGGACTCATTTTGGGGGCTTAAAGAACATCCAAACAGCTGTGACTACCAGTCTTAACAACATTTCGGAAAATAACTTTCAGCACTGCTACGAAGAATGTAAAAATCGCTGGAACCGTTGTATCCATTCTAAGGGTGAGGGAAACAATGTTCCTGTGAAATATTTTTAATGAAAATATACTTTGTGAATTTAGTTTCATTAATTTTGGGACACACCTTATATATATATATATATATATATATATATATATATATATATATATATATATATATATATATATATATATATATATATATATATATATATATATATATATATATATATATATATATATATATATATATATATGTATATATGTATATATATATATATATATATATATATATATATATATATATATATATATATATATATATATATATATATATATTTTATATATATATATATACATATATATATATATATATATATATATATATATATATATATATATATATATATATATATATATATATATATATATATATATAATAAGTACCGATTAGAAATGATCGACATGATATGAAAAGATTCTGATAATAAGAAAATTCTATCAATTATGAAATAAGTGATAAGGCTGATCACAACATTATTAAGTTATCAGACTTATACATCCGAGTTATAAACTAGAAACGAAAGTTATTAGGCCAATTTATGCCATCACAAGAGTTTTCACTCTCACATTAACCTTGTAATCGATTTTCTCGTTGAGAAAATTCTCTCGTCCTGAACCAATACACTTCCTGACAATTTTATTACTGCCTCATAATTTCTGTCAAGGTCCTTTATTGTTCGTTTACTTTGGAACTCATAATTTTGAGGAGTTTTTCAGCTAGAGGGTTAATTTCCTATTTTTATTCCTGAAATAAATAAAAGAGAAATTCATATACATATGACCAGAGATATTGAAGGAGTATGAATATTTGTCTCTGTATTTTCATCCTGGTTTAAAACAACCAGAATACAAAACTTTAGAGAGCTGTCCATTTACCTATTTGACTCATGCTTCAAGAATCTCAGTAAAAATTTAATAGATATCAAAAAGAAAAAGTCTAGTGAAAAAAAGACATTCACTTACTAAATATCGTAGAAAAGTTTTCATAACAAAGTATATTTTTATCGTTTATATATATGTATTGCAACCACTGGGGGCCGTTTTCTCGCAACCTCACCCGTTTCTACATTTGCAAAGTGATTGAAAAAGAAATAAAAATTAATGTCCTTCAAGAACCGTTCATAATGACTGCCTAAGGACTTATTTTCAGTTGACCATCGTACCTTCCTGGCGTCACGCAGGGCCAAGGAGAAGCCCCACCCATAAAAGGGTTATTCGACCATGTGACCATCAAAGAAAACTTGACGAAGATTGACCCTTGCGCCATCTATGTGGGACGCCACGGCGTAATCCCCCAAGGTTATAAATAGAGACTGCAAGAAAAATCAAGAGAGAGACCGCTCAGAGCACAACCTGAGGATAGACCTCCTTGCCTTGCCTGTCCTTTTAAATCAACCACGTGCTCTACCCCGGGGCTTGAGCCAGTATTACTTAGTCAGTCACGATTCCTGTTATTTCTCTGCCTAAATTTTCATTTATTTTTTCATTGTGCGATCACCCTCAGTAATTTGTGTTGGAGCGTTCAGTGTTAACGTAATTACATTTAGTGTTGAACTGAGTTATCTGGCAACATCTGTGCATTCCTCAGTTTACCTTTTGAGCGCCTATTATTCCTGCAAATACATCGTCTTACATGTTTGCAGATATTCCTCGACTGTGGAATCTCTCAGTTCTACCCATGTGCAGTTCCCTTTCTACTCCCTTCTGCGATGTTCCTATTATGAAGACATCACCAACGAGAATAATTAATCTGTGTAGAATTCATTCATTTAAGCAGGCCTTATTATTATCGCCCAGTAATTCGTCATTCTTCTGACCTGTGTTGTTATGTAAATATTATTA
The DNA here is from genome assembly GCA_039081455.1 of Macrobrachium rosenbergii. Lineage (NCBI taxonomy): Eukaryota > Metazoa > Arthropoda > Malacostraca > Decapoda > Palaemonidae > Macrobrachium > Macrobrachium rosenbergii. The sequence continues at coordinate 3,907,885 of JANJGK010000017.1, read as the reverse complement.
ATTAAGAGAACCCTAGAGTTTACGTGACTCCCTCACATGAAGAAGGCCCTAAGCCATAGATTTCCTTTGTTTTGTCTACGAATTGTCCTAATATTGAGTCAGATGTGTGATAAATAAAATAAAGGAACTCCCCCGCATTATCCGTTGATGCCTAGAGTCAAGTAAGTACCCCCTTAACATTCGTAGCAGTACATATATATATATATATATATATATATATATATATATATATATATATATATATATATATATATATATATATATATATATATATATATATATATATATATATATATATATATATATATATATATATATATATATATATATATATATATATATATATATATATATATATATATATATACATATGTATTACTAAAAGGACCTCATTTAAACTGGATGGTATCTAATGGAGTTTTTATTCAAAAAGTTACAAGCTTTCTTGGACAAACAGTCCACATTATCAAGTATCCGTACAATGAGCAGACGCATAGTCCAGCTGTATTTATATCTGTGTGCTGGGTACTTTTAATCCTACAATCGCCTAGCTCCTCCTGTGTGACCCCCACCCCCTCGTGATCTTGGTCTTTCGCTGCTCCCTTCTTCTAGGTGTCCGTTTTCCGTGCGTTCTCTTGCATTTTTTTTTCGTTTCCTTGCTACTGTTGGGTATACGATTTTTCTATATATGCTGTCTTCAAAGCCGTTTCCGGTGTTCCCTGCCATCGTGTTGTTGGCGCAAGTTATGAAGGCGTTCTCTACAATCAGTCTAGATGTTTTGTTGGTGTTCCTGTACAGGAAACTCATATTTTCCCAATCTGTTCTGTGATCATTTTCCCAACAGTGTTTGGCAACTGCCGACGTCTGATTATAATGCCTTATGTTCTGCAGATGTTGTTTGCTTCGCTCTTTACATGATTTGCCCGTTTCGCCATAGTACCCTTCTTCACAGTCTAAACACGTTGCCATATATACCCCCCCCTCTAATCTCTTCCCCCTCTACCGACTTTTTGTTTCTAACTATTTTATTCCTAATGGTGTTTTTGTAGCTGCCTATCAGTTTGAAATTATTTAACTTTCTGTTGATGGGTGCAATAGAGTTGTTGTCCGGGACTGTAATTATTTTCTTTCCTACCAAATGTTCCGTTTCTATCCTTTCCCTCTCCCCAAAATAGTTTTTCCTTGCTTTGATGTGTGCCCACTCCCACCAATACTTAGGGTAGCCTAATCTCCTAAAACTCTCCCTCAGGTAATCCAGCTCTTCGTTTAAAAATTCGGGACTGCAAATCCTATAAGCCCTGATGGCCAACCCTGTCATTAATCCTATTTTCATTTCTTTCCTATGACTGGAGAACCCATGGTCTAAGAAAGAGAAGGTCTGTTCACGCGCAGGTAGGCGGTGCTACACCTACGTCACACAGCGGATAGGGTACAGTAAGACTCGAAAGGTATTGTTGATAAACCAAAAGATTTTAATTCTAATAATGGGATTTACTCAATATTGTCAAACTTTTATTAAGAAAAATGCAATAGTTTGTTTATAAAGGTAATGGAAGGGCAATAAAAGATTTATTTCATTCATAGAATATTGAACTTTATTATGATATAACATCAAGAATATGATTAATAAACAACTTTACAGGTGAAAAGTAACATTCATGAGATAGCTTATCAATACACTTTTCTGAGAACCCTTAGTTCTATTAATTTATGTTATTAACTTTGACAATTTGCGTTTTTCACTTCGCATGTTTTTCATATTTTGGTTCAGGATACGCATTCTAAAAAAAATTCTGCATCGCACAAAAAATGTTACGACGTCCAGTGGTAGAACTACAAATTTCGTTATTTCATCTACTAAAGTCTTGACAGAATTTCTACCTGCCCTCAGGTTTTTCTCTCCATGATAAGTTCGGAACAGCTTCTCCATAACTTTTAATTTTTCCAAAAAATTGCAAGTCGGTTGCATCAGCTTTTCTTTTTCCCTGGAAATGTAATTAATCCAGGTATTGTCACCAATCGAGTTCTCAGTGGTACTTAAAAACTGGTGTTGAGGAAATTTATGTGCAATGTATCCACCGACATAACGCAATCCCTCGTTCTCCATTGCTTTTTCAAAATCAATTGATTCATCAAAATTTGGTGTATCATCGTCAGTACTTGGTCTGTCCCTTTCGTTTACAAAGTCATCATCGTCTGAAACTGAGAACAGCATTGCAGACAAGCATAATTCCTCATCCAACGTTTTCTGGTCAAATGCTGACGAGGTTCCAGAACAATGAAATAATGTACCCTCAGATAAACTCGTATCACAATTTTCTTTTTGTGTATTATACTTGCTACCAACTAAGGCCACGTCTCTGCCTAATATGTATGCCCTTATCCGATTTTTCACTTGAATTGGAGATGGATGTTCATAGCATGCTCCCATTTGTCTTACGCAAGCAAAGAAATGCTCTAGCACATCTTGGTTTAATCTGTAAGTCATTATATATGATATGCAATATTTTTCTTTTAACATTTCATAAAAATTTAGCAGTGACCTTGAAGACATAATCAGTCCTTTCTGAAATGGCAATAATCTATCATACCAACAAACTTTCATTGATTCAACAGTATTTATCATTTCCTTCAAAACAGAATTTTGTGTTTGCAACTGCACACCATAAGCATTCCGTGAGTGCTTTTTATCGTTAGGAGCCTTAGAATTAAATAAATCGAACCAAGAATCAAACAACGCAATGAATTTGCTTGTGCTAGCCCAATCTTTGCTGCTAAGTAGCCCCTTTTCTCCAAAAAAATTTAAAGATTTGGCAGTTGTTTCCGAGATTAACTGAACTGCTAATTTAACATTCATCCTCTTTGCTTTTGAAACATTAACATGATTTTCTGAAAGTTTATAGGCAGTTTTTAAATCATTACAACTTCTTTTGATAATCTCACGCACACACTCACTATTAATATTTTTATCATTTACTTTAAATCCTTTATCAAGAAAATGATTCCTCGCAAGTTTGATCAGGTGCGGTGCATCTGCAAAAATATGTATTCGTCTGTCGGAATCAGCTGGATTCGTGAAAAACGGATGATCTGTGTCTGCACCTAAGGACTTGTGCAGCTTAACATTACTGGCTTCCAGATCACTGACAATGGCAACAACGTGAAATCCTGTGGACTCTACACTCGTTATCAAACTAAATAAAATATTTTTGGTAATTTTCTTATCAAAATTATAGTAGATGATTTGTTTCCAAGAACTTACTAACCCCCTAATCATAACACACTGAACTTTACTTTTGGGTGAATAGAGAGTATCAGTTCCCTTGTCATAGGTCCACTCATAAGCAACACTCATTTCATCAAATGACATAACACACAAGCGATTCATTTCTGTCATTGTCTTTGCCTTATGGCGTAGAGGCATTAGCACTGGTGTTAATATTCCTGGTTCTACGTTGATCTTGGAAACCCAGCGGTGCAATGTTGAAATAGATGGATAGGGAAATTCCATTTTATTACGTAAATATCTATATGCTTTGGGGCTTAAGTATCGCAGGGCCAATGCACCACTAATATCATCTTCACACCAGTGCTTAACAGGAATCCCAGTTAAAAAGAAGCGAACTTGAGAGGGAGAAAAATACTTGCTTAAATTGCTTCTTGCAAGAGACGTAGCATTGAATTCTACTGTAGCTATTTTTTCTTGTAAGGAAGACCGTTCTATCTCCCACTCTTTTTTTTCTTTGAGAAGAGCATCCCTCTCTGATTTGACTTCTTGTAGCTCTTGCTGCAATTTGTCTATGGTGGCAACTCGTGGTTCTTCATGCGCATTTTCTTGCAGTTCATTGACAGTAGGTGAACACTCAATGTCATGAATAAATCTTTTCATACCTCTCTTCACAGCTCTGAACTCTCGGCTTGTAGATACATTATTTCCTGTAATATTTACAACTGATATTACTACAAAGGCAAAACAAAACAAGTTTTAACTGGTGACTTACGTTCAACTGAAAACAACTTATCTCATTACCAGTATGGTCAGGCCTAATCTTATAGTTGGTAGCATCCGGTGAACGGGGCAAGGAACAATGGAAATATTGGCGAGGTATTATAAGAGGATTAACAAGGTCAACCATTTACCCTCCAAAGGAAACTTTGGTATTTTAATTCCTTACTTCAAAACAATACGAAAATCTGAACTTACCCTCTGAAGTAGGCAGATGTAGTGTTGGTATTGCATCACTGTTTAACCGTACAAGATGTCTTGGTATTGGGATTCCAAGTAATTCATATTTAAGGTTCCTTGCATAATCACTTGATCCAAAATGCAAGCTACAAATCCTCGAAGAATCCGCATTAAATTTGTCTTTTCTCTTGCACAGATGAATCCATTTCTTTCGGAGTTCATTTTTAGGAAATGTATGAAAAGTAAGATCAGTATTTCGATCTGAATTGGAGTTGCATCCATACAGTGCACAAATATTCGGCATAGTTTTGCAATGACAAAAATACACGTAAATACACAATACAACGCTCCAATCACATTGACACTTCCTTTCTCCTACAGTTCCTTGACCTGACTAGCAGGTAAATAACCCATCCGTTCGCGCTGTGACGTCATGCGCGAAGTTGGTCGAATTTTGGGCCAGTTGTGAACAGACCTTCTCTTTCTTAGACCATGGGAGAACCTATGTATGTATGAATTGGTGTGTGTCTTCTTCCTATATACCTTGAATTTTAAATTTTCCCCTTCCTTCTTGACCAGGACATCCAAGAAAGGAATTTCTCCCTCCTTCTCTTCTTCTATTGTGAACTTGATGTGTTCATTTAGTTTATTTATGTTTTCTAAAAACTTGTGTAGATCTTCCCTTTCTCCCTTGTAAATGATCAAGATGTCATCCACGTATCTTACCCATTTTACGATATTTAAGTTCCCTTTATTTACTTTGCCCACCTCTTCCTTTTCAAACCATTCCATAAAGATATTAGCTAGAATTGGTGAAAGACTTGAACCCATGGCCACGCCATTTTTTTGTATATAATGGTTTTCGCCCCACTTGAAAACATCAACGCTGAGGGCCGCTGTTAGCAGTTTTATTAAAACGTCATGATCTATGTCGCATGTATAAACCCACTCCTCCATATTCTTTTTTATTATTTCCATCGTCGTCTTTACTGGTACGTTAGTGAACAGGGAAGTTACATCCAAACTTGCAAATTTACAGTCTTTAACGTTAATTTTGGATAATTCGAACTTAAATATCGTAAAATGGGTAAGATATGTGGATGACATCTTGATTATTTACAAGGGA
>JANJGK010000017.1:3867785-3902473 GCA_039081455.1 Macrobrachium rosenbergii | reverse complement strand
AATAGATCGACTTTTTTTATATATAGCTTTAGTAGGTCTTTACAATTAAGGCAACGCGATAACTTATGGAAATTATAGAGAAGTTTAAGAAATAAAAAAAAAAGTAAAGAGTGGAAACATGAAATAGGTAATCTAAAGCGAGTCAGTGCTCAATAAAAAAAAAACCAAGAAAACGGTCACTCTAGTCTTCAAACTGCGAAGATGAGGAGGGAAAAATATTTATAATATTAAAGCGCTAGGTAAATTACTGAAGATAACACACAAGTAAAAAAAATTATAAACATAACACCTTCAGATACGGGAAGTTTAGTAGAATAAAAAAAAATTATATAAATTTTCCTTGATTCAGGATGTAACGGCTGAATACGACGCTGATTAGTTAACTATTTTCTTATTTTTATTTCGATGACTGTCACATTATAAGTAGAGAGAGGCTTACCTAAAAATAGTGTATGTTTTTAATACACTAAATTACATATTTAGAAACTCACACACAAACATACGGACGCGTGCGCGCGCTCGCACACACACACACATATATATGTGTGTGTGTGTGTGTGTGTGTGTGTGTTGTGTGTGGGTGTTTATGAAAATACATATGCACGAGCATTTTGCAATTGTTTTAGGAATAACTTTGAATTTACGGTTTCCAAAATATCCTATTATACAATTTCAGTTTTAAATTTTTACTCATAAAAATGAAATGAAGCTCTTCGTTCATAAAAACAATAAAAGAGAAAACAAAGTAAAATCGGGTTTTGCGCACCAAGGAGCAACGATTGTTTCAAGCTATGGCGTCTTTGTTGGTCTAGAGAGTTTTATTTTTCTCTAAAAGCCACTATCCCTCTCCATCAAAGGGAATTGGATATGCTGTGCAGTTGATACCTGATACTTCCAAAAACCCAAACAAATTTGGGCTTGGTAGAAATGGGGAAATTTATGACAATTCATATAAATTTTTGCTGTTTTTATACTTGTTACACAGCGTAGCCCTCGTATTGATGATGTTCCTGTACCAGTACAAAAAAAGTCATTATACATTAAGACCAATAAATCTAATTATTTTCTCTCTTCTATCCAGGCATTCTCTCTCTCTCTCTCTCTCTCTCTCTCTCTCTCTCTCTCTCTCTCTCTCTCTCTCTCTATGTATGACAGTCCTTCATTGGACGGGTTAGTATCGTTCTCGGATAGCACTCTGCTGCTCCCGCGTTCGATTCTCCGACCGGCCAATGAAGAATTAGAGAAATTATTTGTGGTGATAGAAATTCATTCCTCGTTATAATGTGGTTCGGAATCCACAATAAGCTGTAGGTCCCGTTGCTCGGTAACCAATTGGTCCTTAGCCACGTAAAATAAATCTAATCCTTCGGGCCAGCCCTAGGAGAGCTGTTAATCAGCTTCAGTGGTCAGGTTAAACTAAGGTATACTTTTTATGTATGACGTGTAAGTACCAGTGTAAAAAAGGTTTCACGTTAAGATTTGAGAATCTACTCTCTCTCTCTCTCTCTCTCTCTCTCTCTCTCTCTCTCTCTCTCTCTCTCTCTCTCTCTCTCTCTGTATCTAATTTTTCTTGGAATATCAGCCATTGATATACAAATGACGCTGACACTAAATTTTGTTGAAAGCTTTTGTCAATAAATCATACTGGGCGTGAAGATTTTGTTAAAAAAGAACTGGGTTTCATTTAAAGGTGACAATCTGTTTAACCAGAGGAAAAAAAAGTTAAGTAAAAGAAGTTCGTTTTTAGAAGAAATACTTCAAAGCAAAATTCAGTTTTATGCTTCTGTAGACTCTACCCTTTCCTAGGCTGCGATTATGCATCGTTATAAAAAATGTCATGAAATTAACTGTGAGAGTAATCATTTTCTCTAAAGAAAATGACTAAGTGGTATTATCTTTTTACCTCCTTCTGGGAATGATAATAACTTTTGAAAGTCTTTTATTATGATTCTCTCTTCAAAATTCGAAAATAATGGTACTCGCTCTTGCCATGATTTCTTTGTCACTGTTGAATGTTTTCTTATCTCTCTCTCTCTCTCTCTCTCTCTCTCTCTCTCTCTCTCTCTCTCTCTCTCTCTCTCTCTCTCTCTCTCTCATGGTGAAGTATTTTGAAAATGGAAAGAACAATCATTCACGTAAATGAGCGACAGCTGCAAAACGAACATTCAGCAGAGAGGTTTAAAAACTTAATTTTCTGGACAATGTCAAAATGCTATCAATATTTACCAAATGATTTGATGAATAGTGATGTGTCCATCCATCCCCCCCCCCAATAAAAAAAATAATATTACATACATTGTAATATACTCAATCGTAACGATGGCCTCCAACATAGATTTATTGCATATGCGTGAATTCATTTATCATCCGTATTGACGGGAAACATTACCTATTGCCTATGATTCTTATTTATAAAATTTTAACTAATAAAAATATCTTTATGAAAGTTGGATATATCTCTCCAAGAACGCTTGCATTCTATACTTCTTTATTACCTATACTATACTATCCAGTCAATAGATGAACATTATAAGGAAAACAGTATGCTATTATGCAATCAAATATCTCAAACATCGATTCCTGGAAATATTAATTTATAGGTGTGATTCCATTTGCGACACATTACACAAAAATGCATCAGTGCTAGCATGCAAAAGGGTCTTTGGTGCTTAATTTATGGTCCGTTAGTGTCACAGGTAATAACATATGTCAAGATAAGAGCTATTGTTCGTGCAGACTGTATTACATTCAAAGCAAACTGATGCTGATGGCTTCGAAAAGCATATTTATCTGCTATATTAATGATGCAGACATAAACAATTTTGGTGAATGAATCCGTTTTCTCGAAATCATTGTAAATGGAGTCGACACATCGACAGTGATAATCCATGTATATATATATATATATATATATATATATATATATATATATATATATATATATATATATATATATATATATATATATATATATATATATATATATATATATATATATATATATATATATATATATATATATATATATATATATATATATATATATATATATATATATATATATATATATATATATAATATATATATATATATATATATATATATATATATATATATATATATATATATATATATATATATATATATATATATATATATATATATATATATATATATATATATATATATATATATATATATATATATAGATAGATAGATAGATAGATAGATAGATAGATGGATGGAGAGATAGATACATATATTTTACAAAGAACATTAAACTAATTACTTTAGTGCAAAGGCGATCACGTTTATTAACCGACCCAGGCGAAAAATTATCAGATTTGGTTAAATGTCACACACACAAACACACACAAACCTGCCTTACACGGCTTAGAGAGTATAGGTGTGTATCTGTTTCCTCTTACGAATAATAATCAGTTTTGGACCGTCGCTTTGTGTCTGCTGTGAGGATATCTGGTTGAGTTACTCGCATTAACCGGCGTCTTTTCCTCTCCTGACATCTGAATATTGAGTTTTACAATACTTACAGAATTGCAATCGTAGCTGAACAAAGCTATTTCTCTCACGCTCTTTCAATAATCTTTTAGTAAATTTGACCCCCTTACATATATATATATATATATATATATATATATATATATATATATATATATATATATATATATATATATATATATATATATATATATATATATATATATATATATATGTATGTATATATACTGTATATGCACAGACGCCCACATACGTTGATAGATAGAGAGATAGATACTGAATGTCATAGCGTCGTATCCAGTCTAAACCATCCACGTTCCAAATTAGGTTGAACTATAAAAGCAATTCTCATAAATATTCTAGGAGCTCGTTAATTCGACTCTCGTAAACGTGAAAATTAACTGTAATATAATTAAAAGACTTTTCTCCTCCTGTGCATCGCTGGAAACGCAGCGAGGGACTTTAACCTTTCAAATGTTTTACTTTAAAATTTATCTTGATAATTTTAGACATCGAAGTGCAAGGTTGTGTCCACAAACAAAACAGTCCATCTAAACTTATTATTTTCTCGTATTATGTCAGAAATTGCGTAATTATCTCAAGAATGATACTGACCATTTACAAATTATGTCGTTTTTACTGACAATAAATTCTAACTTGGTATGCCGGGATGATAGTGCTCTCAACTTTTCTGCCATTATATATTCACAAAGCTTGTTAAACAATAACTCTCTATTTTCGAAGTAAGAGACTACAAGAATTAAATAATGATCATTTTGCTAGTTTGTGACATCATAGCTATGGTCGACTGGAGAAAATTATATATATATATATATATATATATATATATATATATATATATATATATATATATATATATATATATATATATATATATATATATATATATATATATATGTATACATACGCACTTACGCACACACACACACAATATATGTTTGCGTTTGTGTGTGTGTGCGTGCGTGCGTCTGTGTTTGAATGTGTGTACGTTTTTACCGTTGAGAATCTGTGAAACATATCTGCCTTTAACTGTTACCTATTTTCCACTGTGAATCTACTAAGTATCCTTTATAGCTGAAAAAAATCTCACATTTCAGCCCGATCGAGTTAAAACTTGTTCAGATGAACCAAAGACCTGTAAACAGTCACCCTCCAAAAGAAAACCCCTTGATTCCTCCATGGGGAACCTCATTTTTTACCCCTTGTTCAAAATGGAGGTAGCTGCCGTGCGGTCAAAATTTTGTGGCACCCAAAATGCAAGTTTTATAGCTCATTTGAAAATAAATTTAAAGATGATTCATTTTCATCTCAAGAATCATGTCCTTAAAATGACTGTATTTCAAAGTACATCCTGTTAAAGATGTTTTTCATTGGTACTGTCATCATAATTCATAAACCATTTACATAGGCTTGGATATTATATAGCATATGATGAAGTACTACGATACCAACAATCAGCAATTGAAAGCACTGCTGTTATTCCAGCCGAATATACAAAAGAACAATTCATCCAGTGGTTTGCAGATAATGTTGACCATAACCCGAAGACACTCACAGGTAAAGGGACATTTCATGGTATGGGTGCAATCTGTCAATTCATCCAGTATTGTCGGGCATGTTGCAGTTAATCGACTGAAGGAAAGGAAGAGGGAAGCAAGTTTTATGAAAGATAGAGGTATACCTATTGTAAATTACTATGGAAAAAGTTATAATGGACTCCTAAAACTGAAATGTAAGGCAATAGTCCACCTGACAGACGCTCACAGTTTGACAGTGGAGATGAGTTACAACCTGATATGGCAATTTAGTTGGTTCTTTGGTTCACCTGCAAATCTTCAACCAAATTGGTCAGGCTTCATGCAAGAAGTGACCAGTGGTTTAAGCACACAAAGAGAGGATTCCATTAATTTTTTGTCAATAATTGACCTGAATCCTTCAAACGAAAACTGTATATTTTCAACTCTCCTATTCATTATTGATCAAGCAAAAGAAGTTGAATGTTGAAATAAAATTTGTGACATTTGACCAACCACTGTGGTTGAAAGTTACGGGGATAATTGAAGAAGCAAAACTTACTACAGTGTGCAGACTCGGAGGTTTCCACACAAGATGAGCTTTCTTGGAAGCTTAGGAGAACTGATGAAAGGGTTTGGCCTAGATCTCTTTGTTGGGTTTATGCAGAACATAGTTTTATACATATTTTATTGTCTGGCAAAGTTGTCCCCCAAGGCTCTTCGTGCTCACTTTTTGTCAGAGGCAGCTTTAACGTCACTGTTGTTAAGTATGTTGATTAAAGAAGGATCAATAGATGAAGCAGCCTTACAGTTTCTGTCAAGTAGAATTATTGAGGCACCAAGCAAAGAGAAAATGGAGGAAATTACTGATTCAAAAGTCTTTAGAGGCATTAGTGAAGCCATTTCAAATTCAAAGAATACCTTGAATCGAAGATCAAGAGCAACAAAGCTTTGGTTGCTATAATTTGAATATATTGCTATGCTGAAGCAGTTTATCCTAGCAGAACGAACATGAAATTGGACACTTCATATCAAATCAACATTTGATCGCTCAGTCTATTTGCTGCCTCTAGGCACATCAGTTATGCGAAGAGTGCTAGATTCTATGTTCAACAGATGTAAGAACTGTCAGACACGCATCCTTGGCTGTAAAATTGCTTCACGAATGGCTTGCATGCAGTTAGAAGATCTAACCACTGGAGTGGGTTATGGAGTGATCTGGTCATAGAGCAGACTCTTATGGGATCAATCAAATCTCAAGGTGGATTAACCAGAGGTCGTGGCATGACAGATAGTGTTCGTCATCTATGGGTTTTAAGTTTGAATCACAGTGCTCCTGTTCACCAAGTTATGATGGAACTTTCTCGGGTAACCTTTATAACAAGTGAGCAACATGTGGACATGGGTGAATCAAGACACAAGCGTGATTTTTAAGATTACAAGAAATTTAGTGTGGCTTGAGCAGCACAGTCCATTTACTTTTGTAGATGAACATCTGCATGCTTTGTCTTCTGGATGGATATCAATATCTGGTCAAGATGAAGTTAACTGTGAAAAATCAGAAGAGCATAGTGCAATCATTCATCAAACAATGGATAACAAGAATCTGGTGAATGCTTGTATAAAACGCAAGGGTTGTTTACGTCCATTGGAGGTTCTTGGAAATGGTGTGAAAATTGAGCAAAAGCCAGTTTGCATGAGCCCAACGATCCTGTTTACAAGACTTGCAGCAACTGATCAGAGGGACCATGGTGTTGAAAAGTACTTTGCATATGAGATGACTACAAATTCTCCATCAGTGTTTAAGGATGGTCTTATGCGGAAGCCTGGTAAACCTGCACGAAGACGATCATTAATGCGTGACGGTGAGGCAATTTCGAAAAACCAGATTGACAAGTCGTCTTTGTATATAGTTGATGGAGGAGCATTTCTTCATAGAGTGCGGTGGATGAAAGCATCAGCATTTAAAAAATTGCCTCAGCTTGATATATTTTATGTTCGCTGACACTGTGGTTCTGCTTTCATTGGTTTTGACGGATATAAACGTCCTACAACAAAGTCAAATGAGTCAAATGCACCGAACATGGCATGGAAAGAAGTGTCACAGTATAGATACCAAGGAAACTAACATTGTTCCAGTTTCTTAAGATAGTTTTCTTTCAAATCAGCAAAACAAGGCACAGTTTATTTATCTGATCTCGAGATATTAAAAGATGGTGGGTAAGCTGTAACCAATTGTGATGGTGATACAGACACTCAAATTGTTGCAATTGCATTACACCTTGTTGCAGATGAACAACGCTGCTGTTGTTATAGCGGAAGATACTGACATTGTTTGAAGATATTATATTCTTTCAAGAAAGAGGGCAGAAGGGATGGAATCTGGAGATTATCACACCGAGATTAGAACCTATCCGAGAGTACCTTTTGTTTCTACATGCATGGTCTGGTTTTGACACTGTTTCTGCACAGTTTGGTGACGGAAAATAAAGTTTTCTTAACATTGCAAAGAAATCTGGTGAACTTAAAGAGAATTCTAAAACATTGAATGATGTCCTAGCAAACCAAAATGAAATTGGAATTTTGGCTGAAACAGTCTTTCGAATCATTTATGGAGGAAATAAGGATGACACATTGACAAAATTCAGGTGAGTGTTAACACTACAGCCTACAAAATTTCCATTGAAAACAATTTCTCTAATTTCTCTAAAATAAAATACTGTGCATAGTATTACCATTACCTAGATTCATATGTAACAAGTAGGAATAAAAGAGTGAGTGTCAGTATAAATTATCTATGATAACGTTAAATATATCTAGAAAAATTGCTATATTCTTAATTTCTTCTTAATTAATATTTCAGGCACAAAAATACATGAAATGGTAAGCAAAGGTATGTTGGAACCTGAAAAGATGCCACCTACCCAGAGAGTTGCTTATTACCATGGCCTCAGTGCACATCTTCAGATTATAACGTGGAAGTTACTGGATACTGCAGACTTTCAGTTAAAACCAGAAGATTGGGGTTGGCGAGCCAAGAATGTCATGGCGAAGACTGTCATAACAAGGAGGTTTGTGAAAAATATCTATTTACATTGCTTGCATAAACAAAAGTCTTGATAATCATGTTATAATGGCTTTAGAACATATACATGAGCAGTAAATTCTTATAGTTTTCAACATATTTTCAGGTACTGGAAGGCGCTGAATGGACCGCAAGTAGCGAATCTGATGAAAAGAAGAGAAGAACAGAAACATTTGCAGAATTTTTGAATAGCCTCCTTTTTGATGTTTCATTTACTTGGCCAAAAATATGTTGTTTTTTATAAATTTACAGAATGCTCTGTGACCTGTTTCATGTTTTGTTCACACTAAACGTAGAATGGTTTCATGGTATTTCCCTCGTTTACCTTCATTAATGCTCATATGTTTTCATAACATAAAAATTCTATTTGTCATAAAAGAATGAACTAGTATAAGTCAAAATAACTTTATTGTAAGGACATGGGTATGGAGATGGAAAAGAATCAGCATTAAATTTTCCTTCATATGAGCACAATCCATTTTGGGTGTCAACTTGATCTTTTAATAACAAAAGAAATTTGCAAATAGTTTAATTTTAAGGCAGACAGCAGAGATATATGAAAATATGATTATCATATTTGTAAACACAGTATGGGGGCAGCAGTGCTAATGAGTTTTCCAATCCCCGCCTCCCTGACACCTGTTAGGTGTGGATCTGATGTCCCCTGTGGTCGGTATGTTAATCAGTATTGTCCCCTAAGAGTATATTGTGATTTTTAGCCAAATGAGTTGTGAATACCACTCCTACCTTGACACCAGCCGGTAGGTGGATATGTAGTCTTTAACGGTTGTGTATGTTCGTCAGTAATGTTCCTGTAGTATACATATTTGTTACTTCTAATACTCTGTATCAGTCCTTTGTCAATGGCTTGGGAAAAAGTCGAAACCGGTCAGGACCTACACCGCATCTCTTATTTTTCAACTGTGGTAATATTAGATAAATGAATCACGTAAAAAGTGATTATAATCATATACATACATACATACATATATATATATATATATATATATATATATATATATATATATATATATATATATATATATATATATATATATATATATATATATATATATATATATATATATGTGTGTGTGTGTGTGTGTGTGTGTGTGTGTGTGTGTGTGTGTGTGTGTGTGTGTGTGTGTGTGTGTGTATGTATGGGTTCAAACTTTTATAGTGCTTGTTTTTATAATTTTAAACTCAATTCAATTTTTACCTTGCTTCATCGGGCTTACACTCTAACCTCTTCCTGGGATTCATATCATAAAGAAATTTTGTTCTTGTATAAATATTTTACCGATAACTGGTTTCCCTCACATGTTTTCTTCAGACATTGCAAGAATTTTCTAAATAAGAAACTATCAGACTCCCCTTCCATAAGCACTGTTCAACGAAAGAAACTGTATGCCAGTATTCCATACATCCAAGATGACAAATTTAGAAGGAATCTCAAGTCTGCAATTGAAAAACACTTTAATATGTTGCAAGTTATTTTAATTCCCAAAAATCCCCTTACAATATGATCACTTTTTAAATTTAAAGACAAAATCTGCCCATTATTGCAATCCTCAGTCGTATATAAATATACTTGCCCCAGATGTAATTTGGGGACTTACGTAGGTTCGACTAAGCGATTGGTCAAGGTCAGAGCTGATTCACATAATGGTGTCAGCCATCGTACTGGCTGCAGATTGTCCAATCCCGAATTTTCTAATATCAGAAATCACACAAAAATTTGTAACACCAGCATTAACTAATCTGACTTCTCTGTCTTGGGCCAAACAAGCCGTTTGCACGAACTGCTTATCTTAGAGTCATTATTTATTAAGCAGTTAGTGCCCAAGTTGAACAATCACACCACCTCTGTACAGTTGTTTCTGGCTTGAGCCGTTTTTCTTCGCTGCTTCTCCCTCCTTTCCGAATCATAAAGCCTTCAGCCTTTAGTCTAGCAGGTGCTTTTTAAATCTTGTTTTGTTTTAATGTAAGTTTGGTATAATTTGTTGAGACTCTTAAAGTCAAAGTTATATTCCATGTGTTTTTAATTTGTGTTGTTTTCTCTTTTAGTCTTGATGATGTAACTATGTTGTTACGAAACGCGTCGGCAGTAAATGTAACACCTTTTGATGACCGGCTATCTCCTTGTCACCCTGTCCTTTTATATATATATATATATATATATATATATATATATATATATATATATATATATATATATATATATATATATATATATATATGTATGTTACAGTCAAACTGTGAAATCAGTCATTCCGTGAAATGACTGAAATTTCAGGCAGATAGCGAAATGCACTTAGGGACATTTGATCCCCCCAGGAGCTAGTACTAAACACGGCGAAATACGTTTGACCCCCCTGGGACTAGTACTAAACCCGGCGAAACAGTGTAGGTGACTCACTGTTTCGCCGTGTTTAGTACTAGCTCCTGGGGGGATCAAATGTCCCCTAAGTGCATTTCGCTATCTGCCTGAAATTTCAGTCACTTCACGAAATGACTGATTTCACAATTTGACTGTAACATATATATATATATATATATATATATATATATATATATATATATATATATATATATATATATATATATATATATATATATATATATATATATATATATATATATATATATATATATATATATATATATATATATATATATATATATATATATATATATATATATATATTTATAATATCACAATACAGTACAATACGAAGCTGAGCAATCCACGTTCTGACGCATATTTGAAGACATATCTTCATAATCCTAGACATAAAATATTTTCCTCAGAGGAAAGAATGAAGTAATAAGGAAAGGAAGACGTGAAGACACTAGACATCCGGCTTCCTTCTTGATCGAAGGAAATGCAAAACTAGAGTCAGCGGGCTGTCCTGTTTGTTGAAACAGCAGAGACAAACAATCGGGGATCTCCACTGATCAAAAATTCTAAATGAATGTCAACACTAACTTCGTTCTTTGAGCCTCTGAGTATCCGGAGCAGTTGACTGAGAGGTACTGATTCTTTCAGTATTGCTTTTATACAAATAGAATATACGCTAATTAGTGTTTAAATATCTTTGATACCAGATATTTATTTCCTTACAAGGTGGTGGTATTCTAATACATAAAATTAAAGGAGACTGCGAAGTATTAGTTTAGTAATGTTTAGTATTTTTCTAGTCTAAATAAGAGATATGCTGTATGAAGCAAACTGATAGACCATCAGTTCACTTATATAATAATTGAGAGAAACTATGAAAATTTATTATTTTCTTATTATGAATACCTCCTAGCACCTAACCATTACGTAAGGTTTAATTCTTATTAATCATTCTGAAACTCGATTCCTGTCATCGTTATTCCCTTTTTACTTACACAAATTCAAAAACGAAATTGCGTTTTAATTCACATCAATTCATGTTGGAAAACGAAGCTTAGTTATGTTGCCTCACTGCTAATTTAGTCACAAAAGAAATCCACTCCCTCGTTAGGGACAAACGCCACTGAATGGAAACGACAAATATTTGAAGACGTGTCAGACATCGTCCCCTATCTCTCCCAGATTTTTTTAAAGACGCAAAGAGAATGGATTGTTAGGAATTCTTGGATTTTTAGGAGAGAGAGAGAGAGAGAGAGAGAGAGAGAGAGAGAGAGAGAGAGAGAGAGAGAGAGAGAGAGAGAGAGTCGTGTTTTCACACCCACGAGAAATTACTGCTACAACAACAGCTAGTATTACAATCAGTAAAAATGAAATAACGAATGTTAGAATAGTAGTGATGGTATTATTATGACAACTGTTGTAGTAGTCTTGCTATCATTAGTAAGTTGGTCTGAATTTCACCTGAGATATGGACTCAGTTAGTTCAAGGACCCTCATTAAAAAGTGTGTGTGTATGTATGTATGTATTATATATTTAGAAATTGCTAGATAAATATGTTTTCATTTTCGGGACTGTACACTTAGCAGTAATTGTAACGGTAAGGATCAAATTAGCATATATAAATTACCTACATTTCTTTGATCATATCCTGTACCTATCTTATCTACATAACTTCGTTATTTTGTAAATTGTATAAATCTTTCGTTTTCTTTGAAGTAACTATAGGTAAATTACGTGCCATAATAACATTGTGCATAATTAAAAATGTGTTTAGTAAGGAATTTCGTGTCCCACCTCTCTCTCTCTCTCTCTCTCTCTCTCTCTCTCTCTCTCTCTCTCTCTCTCTCTCTCTCTCTCTCTCTCTCCCTGTCTGTCTGTCTGAGGGGTGGTAAACAAACAAGACCAACAACGCTCCTGACATTTTATGCATTTATATGCTACCCAGATAGCATTTTGATATTCGTGAATCTCCCTGACCTGAGTGAAGTGTTGTGCAATCTGATCTGAGTGCTGCTTATTATTTTAACTATGTAGACTTAGTAATATTTTAACTGGAAAGTATTCTCCTGGAATCGGGGACTCCTGCTCAATTTTTCTATTTTCTGCGCATGCGCAGTAAGAGTATTATGACTTATTGCTGACGTCATTACTCACTACAAAGAATATTGCCAATCGGAAGACGTACGAAAAGTTCTGAAACACTACAGATTCCCAGTAGAATTCTGACACTATAATGTCCTCTTCTAATAAACAGGTGTCTTTAAACAATCCCACTTGGGAGTTCCTCCACTCAAACTATAGGAAAGCGGAGTTACAGAAGCACTGTCGTGAGATCGGTATCACAAAGGTTTGGGTCATAAAAGAAAAATTTATCGATATGATAATGGAAAAACACCAGTCTTCTCGACCGATCAATTCTGAAAACAACGACTCAAACCATGAAATAACATCAGGAGATGCTGCGAAGGGCGTCGAGGAACTTAAAGAGAGACTAAATATTCGAGACTTTGAAGTTGATGAATTAAATGAGCTACTTAAAGCTGCTCATGTCACGATCAATAAACTGAACGATCGCCTCTCATCGCTAGAAGAGAATGTGGAGCAATTTCAGAAAGCAGCTACAAATCATCAGGCCCCAGATGCATTTCATGGACCTATCTGTTCTCCAACTAAGGGAACCCTTCTTTTGGGAGATACTAACCTTACTGCGATTCGAACATCTGATTTGAAAACTGAATGCTCAGTCCGAACCATAAAGGAAGCAAACATCGACCTCATCAAATGTTGGATTTCGGAAAAATTTCAGTGGGCCCCAAAATACTGCATTCTTTACTGCGGTCTTCAAGAATTATACTGGATAAAAATCAGCTAGAAGATATTTTTTATAGACTTGGTTCTCTTGTTGCGAGTCTGAAGCAGATAAACGAGGACATGGTCATTCACATATGTGAACTCGCACCGGTACTGAGAGTCCAAGAGTTTGATGAAATTATAAACAACTTCAACAATCAACTTGCAGCTTGGAGTGCAAAAAATGGGATATCGGTGATCAAAACAAATTTACAACTTAGACTTGGGACAGGTGAAATTGATCAAATGTGCCTGCATGTCAACAGTGGGAGCCAAGGAAATTTCCTCAACAGGCTAGGGGTCATCAGATTGCTAAATATCATCTCTAAACAATGTCCCTTTTTCAAACTAAATGACAATTGGGACACTATTACGCGTCAAGAAGTAATTGCCCCATTTTCTGGAGGCTCTCAAGGTGTTGCAAACAACAGAGGATACTCCCAAACACACATGGAAGGAAGCAGAGCGCCGAGATTCAGAAACACGGACTTGAGTTACCAAAATACCATAAAAAAATTATCAGGATTATCCACGAAGACATTTTACAGCACAACGAGGTGGAAGTGGAAGAAGAAATAGCCAATTTTCTATTGAGGGTGATCATCATGGCCGTCACGGATGAGGCGTGGCGGAGAAACTCAGCTACTAATTTTACCGGTTATAAATACGGGCGAACTCAGACAGGTGAAGCAGTAAATCTGTCGCGACGTCGCCCTTGTTATAACTGCGGTGAACTCGGTCATGCTCTTTTTCAATGCCAGTTTTATCGTAGGATTAGATGTGACAGGTGTAAGGGGTATGGACACAAAACAAGATTGTGTCAAAATAGGGAATAGCAATTACTTCCTCCCTATCATGACACTCCAACAGATCGACTTATCGTTGAACATATAAACGCACAATCCCTCTTAGGTAATTTTGATGATGTCGAATTCTTAACAAATAACAGGAATGTTGATATCATGTGTATAAGTGAATCGTGGCTTTTGCCTGAAATACATAGCAATTTCATTGAAATCCCCGAGTTCTCTGTCTATCGTAGTGATGGGGGGAGAGGTGGGGGAGTGTGTGTCTATGTTAGACGCCATTTGAGGGTGAAGCTACTGACACCTGAACTCGTGAGACCACGGCATATCGAGGATCTTTGGATGTCAGTTCAGTATAATAAATTTCCCTCCTTTATCATAGGCTGTGTATACCGTCATCCCCATGCCCAAAACGATAGCTATGATTATCTTTGTGATGTGTTTGGATCCATGTGCTTGAGAAACAAACCTCTCTTAATTCTAGGTGACTTCAATGATAACCTCCTCTCCCCAAATAATAGAATGGGCAACATTATTAAAACCCTCCACTTGAGCCAATTGGCAACAAAACCAACTCGTATTACAACGACCTCCTCAACTCTGTTGGATCTAATTATTACCAATAGACCTAATTTCGTTTGTACATTCTGATGTCTTGCCTTGTTCAGTTGGTGATCATGAACTTTTAACTACAAATATAAATATCAGAAAAGAAAAGCGCCCTCCAACTGTTAAGACATTTCGTTGTCTCAAGAATTATTCGCAGAATTACCTCTGTGAACTTCTCTTAAATGACTGCTGCTCCTTAAATACAATTTTATTTACTGATGATATACACTATCAGGTCCATATTCTTAACGTTACTTTTGTGAAATGTTTGGACGTCTGTGCTCCTTTTATTACGAAGGTAATGAGACACCCGCCTGCTCCTTGGATCGACACCGAAATTAAAGATGCAATGAGATCTAGAGACAATATACTAAAGGAACTTAAAATAAATAGACAAGACCTAAATGTTGAAAGTAGTTACAAAAGGGAAAAGAAACACGTTAAGACAATGCTGTCTAATAAGAAGAAAAACTATTACAAGGCAGAATTCTCCAAATGTAAGGGTAATATGAGGGGAACATGGAATGTCATCAATAAAATAATACCTCCTAACAAAAAGTCTCCTCCTGAGGGATCACTTGAAACCACAGACATTGATGCTCAGAAGAGAGCAGATGATTTTAATCAATATTTTGCCAAAATAGGAAGGGAAACGTACGCCAGATCACAAGAAAATATCTGCAATAACAATCAACTCCATTATGATCAGCCCTCTACATCATTATTTACAATAAATAAATTCCAACCTCAGCCAGTTGATATGGACACTCTGATTCTTGTAATAAAACATCTGAAACCCAAAAACTCTTGTGGTTCTGACGGAATTCCGTTTGGATTTTTTACTCTCTGCCTGTTACAATATTCTACATTCTTGTTATTGTCAACACCTCAATTGTTACAGGTAACTACCCTGACCTTTGGAAGCATCCTTACTTAGTTCCCGTTTACAAAAGTGGAGACACTGAAAACGTTGGAAA
The DNA here is from genome assembly GCA_039081455.1 of Macrobrachium rosenbergii. NCBI lineage: Eukaryota > Metazoa > Arthropoda > Malacostraca > Decapoda > Palaemonidae > Macrobrachium > Macrobrachium rosenbergii. The sequence goes on along the minus strand of JANJGK010000017.1, from coordinate 3,886,690 downwards.
TTATTGACCAATATCTCTGTTGCCTGTCATCTCAAAAATACTCGAGAAAATAATTGCCATTCAACTGATGTCTTACCTTGACTCAAATAATTTACTAGTTAACGAGCAACATGGTTTTAGACCCAATCTTTCAACAGAAACTGCGTTACTTACAGTTACCAATAAAATATATGAAAATATAGAAAATAAGAAATTATCTCTCCTGTTATTATTGGATCTATCCAAAGCGTTTGACAGCGTTAATCATCAGATTCTAATAAATAAATTAGCTAAAGTCAATGTCGACTCTTTTTGGTTCGAAAATTATGTGAGCAATCACTTCCAATCTGTTCGTGTTGGATCAATCCTATCCTCTCCTGAGGAGATATCTTTTGGTGTACCCCAGGGGTCGATTTTGGGCCCATTGCTGTTTTTTATCTATATCAATGATCTACCACAACATATACGGGATGGACGTCTTGTTATTTATGCTGACGATACACAAATTTTGCTGACTGGGGACTTGAAAAGGCTCGATGATTTGATAAAGAGAGCCGAAAATATATTGACTATTGCAAAATATTATTTTAATAATAGTAACGGCCTATTACTTAACGAAGGCAAGACCCAGGTCATTTTCTTTGGATCAAGACAGTATATCTCTCGCATCCCGGAGAACATGAACATAAAATTCAGTAATGTGACACTTGTTCCGTCACACACAGTTAAAAACCTGGGAGTTTTCATGGATTGTAGCATGACTTTTAATGCACATATTGACGAACTACGTAAAAAGGTAACTGGCATCCTATCTTAACAGAGTGAGTGATAGATTTGAGCCAGACTGTCGAGTCATGGTGGTACAGTCGTTGGTACTGAGTGTCCTGAACTACCGTTTGCGGGTCTGGGGTTCGACCAATAAAACCCAGTTGGAAAGGGTCAAGAAAATACAAAATTTTGCCGCAAAGGTCGCCGTTGGAGGTGCCCGAAAACATGACCATGTTACTCCAATATTTGAAAAACTGAATTGGCTGCGAATGGAGCAGAAGTACTTTTACGATATATGCCTCTTGATTTACAAAATCAGAAATAAACTTCTGCCAGAATGGCTCTTTTCCTTGCCAACGGTAGGCCAGAATCGTACTGAGAACATTAACACGAGGCACCAGGATCACTTATCTGTTCCGAGAACTTTCACCTATACGGGAGCGAGGCGTCTAGGTGTGTGTGGTCCCGTGTTCTGGAACCGTCTGCCTGCTGATATCAAGCAGCGCGAAACCATATCTTCTTTTAAATCTCATTTGATTGCACACTTACTCCAAAAATGAGAAACACTTCATTTTTAACCTTAGGTTCTCATCACTGTCATAAGTTTTAGGAGCTTTAGAAGTATTCTCTTCTATACCGAATAAAAGTTGTGAAATTTTATCTTTGGTTGTAAACTCTGTTTACTTTATCTTTTATGAGAATTAGCTAATTTATTATTTTACTGATTTGAAAGTTTTCACTTGATTGTTTTTAAAGATCGTATTCATTTTATGCCTATATTATTGTGTGTTGTTTATCTTACTGCATTTCTGTTGCATAGAGTCGAAAATTTTTCTTGCATTTCTGTTTTTATTGATATCAGTGATATTGTATTGCAATATGTCACCTGTATACTAGTTGCAGGTCCTGTGATAATGAATACTGTTTATTATGTAAAACTCTTTATAAAACTATGAATAGACCTGTGTTACTCAAGAAAGAGTAAAATTATGTAATAGCCATTTTTAATGGAATAAAGAATTTGACTTTGACTTTTGACTTTGACTCCTCTCTCTCTCTCTCTCTCTCTCTCTCTCTCTCTCTCTCTCTCTCTCTCTCTCTCTCTCTCTCTCTCTCTATTTGTTTGTGTACAACGGATTAATAGTTAATACGAAATAAATGTACTCAACCTCCGAGCTTTCTTACACCATACGTAAACAAGCATTGACTGATCACATCGCCACATGTACTTGTCTATGTAGTTTACCGTCTCTGTTGTTTAGGTGAGTTCTGAAGTCCACATTAGGCCTCTTATGCGCTTTGATATTACCATACTTATAGGACAAGGATTTCCTTCGTATCTGAGCGGAATTATCAATCCTTTTATGAATTCTTGAAAAGGTCTTTCTCTCCCTTTCTATTACCAGTGATGAGAAAACTCGTAAATTGATATTAGTTTTGTTACCTAAGCGGATCTCTCCTGAGATACTGAATAAGAGGGAACGACAAAAAAAAAGAAAAAAAAAAGGAACTTAGAGGTGTGAAACTACAGATATGTGTTGCACAGCCGAGGGAAATTCCACTGGACGTTACGGAGTCTCCCAGAGGAAAAAGCATCCGGACTTGTTAAAAAAAAAAAAAAGGGCGGGGGCAATAAAATCTTTTATTCCGTCGACCTCTTGTTTTCTCCGTCAGAGAATAGCGACTCCGCTTTAAATAAATATTCATGTCGTGTTTGAAAATCGCTTGTAATAGGGGTGGCATCCAGAATAACCAAGGGGTGGAGGCGAAAGTCTCTTATAATTGACACTGTTCATTAGCCTTAACAAGGGCAGAATTAATACAAAATGTACAACAAATGAATTCAATTAGAGCCAAAGCAGCATTGCCACTAATTAAAATTTGAAATGGTAATGAGGTAAAAGGGTCTTCGCTGCTAAATTGAGTTGCGTTAACGGAGGAATAAGAGCCATAACTTTATTGGTTTGAACCGAAGCGTCAGGTCTTACCTTTTGTTTGCTTTGATCAAGGAGTGAGGTTATAGCTTTTGTTTGCTTTAGCGAAGGAGTGAGGTTATAGCTTTTGTTTGCTTTAACCAAGGAGTGAGGTTATAGCTTTTGTTCGCTCTAATCAGGGAGTGAGGTTATAGCTTTTGTTTGCTTTAACCAAGGAGTGAGGTTATAGCTTTTGTTTGCTTTAACCAAGGAGTGAGTTTGTAGCTTTTGTTTGCTTTAACCAAGGATTGAGTTTGTAGCTTTTGTTTGCTTTAACCAAGGAGTGAGTTTGTAGCTTTTTTTTTGCTTTAACCTAGGAGTGAGGTTAAAGCTTTAACCGAGGAGTGATTTTGTAGGTTTTGTTTGCTTTAACCAGGGAGTGAGTTTATAGCTTTTGCTTGCTTTAGCCAAGGAGTGAGGTAAGAGCTTTTGTTTGCTCTAACCAAGGAGTGAGGTTATAGCTTTTGTTTACTTTAACCAAGGAGTGTGTTTATAGCTTTTGTTTGCTCTAACCAAGGAGTGAGGTTATAGCTTTTGCTTGTTTAACCAAGCAATGAGTTTATAGCTTTTGTTTGCTTTAACCGAGGAGTGAGGCTATAGCTTTTGTTTGCTTTAACCGAGGAGTGAGGCTATAGCTTTTTTTTGCTTTACCCTAGGTGCTTTCCAACGAGTGAGGCCGTAACTTTCTTTTTTAGTTTACTAGAGGTAAGAGGTCATAATTTATAATTGATTTAGCCAAGGGGTGACGTTATAATTATTGGTTACTTTAACCAACGAGTGGCGTCATAAGTTTTGTTTGCTTTACAAAATTTCATAGCTTTGGGTTTACTCTAACCAACGAGTGAAATCATAACTATTGTCTGCTTTAGCCAACAGCATGTGAGATCACAACTTGTTTGTATTAGTTCAGGAGTGAGGTCATACCTGTCGTTTGCTTGAAAAACAAGTCAAGTCACCACTTCCGTTTTATTATTTAATCGAGCTGTGGCGTCGTAACTTCTGTTTATTTAAACTTTGTTTGCTTTACCCGAGGAGTGAGACCAGTTTCTATTTGCTTTAATCAAGGAGGGATGTCATAACATTACTTCGCAGTCTTAATCACCGTCTAGATTATACTTTCCACCGGAGGAAAGAGTTCCTGAGATTTCTCGAAGAGACCATTATCGAAATACAGTCACCATTTCCTACCTGGCCACATGGAAACAGGTTAACCATAAATGTTGGCAAAATATAGGTAGTGTTTGAGGCGGTTTCTTCTCCTGAAAAAATATATATAATTTTTTTTTATTGAATATACGATAGCTCTCAGTTATTTACTTTAAGCTTCAATTAATCATATCGGTTCAGTTACTACAAAAACTAATAATTTATGAATTAATATACACCAACTTTTAAAAATGACTTAAAAAAATATTTAAGGATATGTAATGGCAACATTTTGTACGTAAAAGAGGCTACGGCAGAAAATTTTGTTTTATTTATGACTAACTAAGTCTTCGCTCACCAATGACTCAAAATTATAATATAATCTATAACAATTATCAAATTATCTTTCAATAATCCAAAGAAAGTGAAGATAGAATACGACCATTACAGATACTAATAGAGGGATTCTCCGACCTATGCTGTTAATAAATATTGAAATAATATACTTAAAGTGTTAGGAATAAAGTAAACTACCTATGAACACGCTTATAGAAAAATGTTATGCGGTCCAAAAGGAACCTAATTTCATAAATTCTGGCTTTTTCTGAAGATAAACCATGTAGATAAAAAAATATGAATTTTCTTATCCATACCTGGCCTAAAAGGAAAACTGCATTGAATGAATGCATTTTTCTAGCGTACAAACACTGTAGCTGCACCTTTGACTCCTCTAGGACCTGGATCTCGTAACAGTTCTTCCTTTAATTACGAACGCTAAAACAGCTAAATCACGTAATCATTAGTCACGCTTTTGGTTCTTATATCCCCACTCCAGAATTATGAGATCATTCTTCTCATCCATTTTTTTTTCCTGTTTGGTTATGTAATTACTCTTCGGTGTGAGATTAATTAATGGACTTCTTCTGTCTGCGCGTGTCTTTATGATGGCGCTCTACTTCACCTTGGCAACTCTTCACAGTTACAGAACATGTCAATACTCTATATAACTTCCCCCTCCCTAATCTCCTTTAGATCAAGGAAGTTCCGTTTTTACTTTTCTGAAAAGAAAACTATTGTGCCGGCTTTGTCTGTCCGTCTATATTTTGCCTCGTCCGCCCTCAGATCTTAAAAACTACTGACGCTAGAGGGCTGCAAATTAGTATTGATCATCTACCCTCCAATCATCAAATATACCAAATTGCAGCCCTCTAACCTCAGTAGTTTTCCTTTTATTTAAGGTTAAAGCTAGTCATAATCGTGCGTCTGGCAACGATACTGGCCAGGCCACCACCGGGCAGTGGTTAAAGTTTCATGGGCCGCGGCTCATACATCATTATATCAAGACCACCAAAAGATAGATCTATTTTCGGTGGCCTTGATTATACGATGTACAGAAAACTCGGTTGGGTCGAAGAAACTTCTGTGCATTTTGTACTTGTTTCTTCGTGATTCTAGATTGATGCTGCGATCAGTGTGATGTTTTTCTAACCTAAAATTTAATACAAAACAGTTTGCTAGAGTTTTAATTGGGCTACTATGAAAATGTGGAATAGTTTGCCTTGTGCAGTTGTGGAATCCTTTGAACTCTAAACATTTAAGCGAGGAAGAAATTCCTTCCTGCTCTCTGCTGACGTCTCTTGAATTTCAGGTAGATAAGGTTTGTATTCTGTTGCCTCATACTGATTATTCATCATCTTTTTCAATGACTTGTATCTTTGCAGGTTGATTTCCCTATGGAGCCCTCTTGGGTTTATAGTCTGTTGACTCTGTCCATAATGGTTCTCAGCTGAAGATTTCAAGAAAGGAAGGAAGAAAGAAAGAAAGAAAGAAAGAACAGGCTCATCCACCACCACCACCACCACCTACAGCATCAGAGTGCGGCTTTAACACCGATTTGCGAGGGTTTTGAAAACTGATCATAATAGCTTGTGGAATAAGATATTTCTTTCGTTACGAAATCAATAACAGTACTTATTTGTTTATATGGCATTCCTTCTGTTTAATGAAATGTTTTTATATTTAAATTTTCATGAATTTCATTTACATAGAAAAAGAAAGAAACTCTGAGGCTTTCCATTGGATGATGTACTACAGCTCACTGTGATTTGACCTTTTTGTTATTACTGACTTTCTTAGAAGCTCGGAAAGATATATGAAGACGTTGGATTCTTGCTTACTTCATCTCTGCTGTGTTTTAGTCCATTAAAGTATATCTCCTTTTTGTAAGAGCCAGATTTAAGTTTTCCAAAGATGCCTGATTTTCCATGATAAAAGGAAAGATAAAAATTAATAGCTTTCCATACCAGTAAAAGTACTTTAAGGAATTAGTACACAGACTACACCATAAAAAATTGGTTCACTACAATATAGTATTTCCGAGTAATGTAAACTTTGTTAATAATATTGAAGTAAACATTATATTAGCCCAAAAGGCCGTTAGGAAGTTTAGTAAGCTGCACTTACAGAACTCTTCAAAGCAAAAGAAAATTGAGCATTGTCCAGGAAATTAAGAAAAGTTGATGAAGTATTTGAGCTCCTCCGAGAGAGCAAACTCAGACGAAATTAAAAGTAGGAAAACTTCGAGATGAAGAGAGCAGCAAAGAAAATAGTTTTTGGAAGAAAACTAAAGGCTAAGAGAAACAATTTGAAGAGGTTAGAGATCTAGGGGAACGCTAAATATTTTTATTTCATTGTTTTCTTACTCGTTTAAGTAATAGAAAATATCAACCTTGCTTTTACGAACGAATTTAGCATGCATAATTAATGGCATAAAATGAAACATATGTATAACCCGTAGTGAAACATAGGCTCACGTACATCAATATCTGTAGCAATGAGAAAGGTGCATCAGCAAGGTTGTGCTAAGTCAGGTTAGTTAGGCCACCTGCTCATCGCTGGGCAATTGAAACCCGATAGAAAAGATGGCGCATTCGATCGATCGATCGATCGATCGATCGATCGATCGATCGATCGATCGATCGATCGAGAGAGAGAGAGAGAGAGCCACGCACACATGTACAAAAAGAGACCAGTGGATTTTGCATAAATATTCCAGCATAGAAAGCACTACAGCCAAACCACCATGATACGGTGGTGCACTTGTAACTGTAAATGAACTGGACTAGTCGTCTGTCCCTCATCATAGCTGGGTCAGTGTGAGCTCGCTGGAGACTCGTGCGTTGGTTCGGTTCCTGCCGCAGATGGTGAAAATTTTCTCCATTTGACTCCCACGCGGAAAAAGCCTTTTAGTCTGTGTAAACAGATGCAAGGAATGTGGCCTCTAGTTTGTATAAACAGATGCGAGGAATTTGGAATTTGAAGATGTTAGTGGGAATTGAAAAAACTCGCACATATATTTGATTGATGATAAATACGATTCATTCTTACTTTTTTACCTTTTCAGAAGCGCCATTCGAGAGGTTATCACGCTCTCTAAAATTGTAATCATTCACACACGCACAGGCAGAATTAAGATGGAAAAAAAAGTAAAAAAATATAGAATAAAAGGCGAGTAACAAATAGAATTTAATATCGACGTGTGGTTCTGTATCTCTTCTAGAGGCAGAACGAGGGATTGGATCCCCTCATATTAATAATCTTACTTAAAATCTGAAGCGTCTCGGGTGGATACGGGAGGGCTTCATATTCCATGGCGTCGACTCCTTTGCAGTTTGTGCACTCATGTGCATCAGATTACCTAGTTTATGCGTCTACCTATATCTTTAGAGCCTTGATATTTTTTGTAGCATCATTTTATTTCATATTTTTTTTCTTTTTTGCTGACAATATTTTCTATTCTGTTATAAGTTATCCATACTCTTCAATGCACCAAATATTTTCAGTACCAATTATTATTTACCTTGAGTCCGGAACTATGTTTCTGGATAACTTATTGTTGCCATAATAATTAAATAAATACACAGTTACGTAATAGAATTATTCTATTAGGCAGGTCTTATCAAAGACAAATACTCACAAAATGCAAATCATCATATGTAGAGGAATAATGGAACTTTATGAAAATTTAGAGCCAGATGTGACAAAGAAACTCATAGCAGAATCTAGCTGTCGTATACAGAAGCAGATTAGCACTCATTATAAAAGCTGATATCGGATCATTCTAGTCCTTTTAATTTTGGTCAATAGTAATAAATCACTGAATGCTTTGAAAATTTGACGAAAAAAACAACGTTTATCTTTAATGTATTCATAAAGACATTACCTATGGACTGACATGAGTAAATTACAAATCTACAGCATTTTTCTGAAAATGTTTTTGCCGAGAAGGTAAGCCTATGATAAGATAAACAATAAAAGCGGGGTGAAAAAATGTTGCTACAGTAAAGCTTTGCAAAAATAATTTTTACATTTTTCAGTGTAACCTCCATCATTATTCTCTTCTGCACTTACTTGAAAGAGAAACCGGATGGATTATCATTTTAAGAGACTTTCATTAACATTATAAACTACGCCTCTGGAAACTGGTAAAGGCAGAAGGCAAGTGGATTAATTCGGACAATCAAAGACAATATTGAATTTACAGACTTAGCATAATAATGTGCCATTAACGGCGCTCTCTCCCAGCGACCATTCCCCTCTCTCTCTCTCTCTCTCTCTCTCTCTCTCTCTCTCTCTCTCTCTCTCTCTCTCTCTCTCTCTCTCTCTCTGAGTTCGGCATCAAGAGTAATAAAACCTTGACTCCAGAATATGAATAAATGAAGATTGTAGAATCGAAGACGAACACATTCCAGAGGGAGAACGGAAGAGAGACACGGCTTTTTGGGTCATAAATTTTCGGTCCTTGAGAGATCGATGCTCCACTTTTATATATTTGTGCATAGTATAAGCTTATGTCTATGTGCATCTGCATGGCTTTGTTCACTAACTACTGTATTTACTGCTTTTATTTAAATGAAAATTATAAAATTTTATGAACAAACTCTTATACATTACATGATGACAATGTTTTTTGTATGTCAGCATAGATATTTTGGAATTAATCAACGATAATCCTGAAAATAAACCGTCCGCAACTGGATGAAGAGAAGTCTAGAATCATTCTGCGTCAGGAAAGAATCTGGGGCTACCTTTAACGCCTTTCATTCTTGGCGATGAGGTCTTTATTGCAACCCATAAAGTTAAAGTATACCTTAGTTTAACCAGACCACTGAGCTGATTAACAGCTCTCCTAGGGCTAGCATGCCAATAGCAATACATGTTTATGATTTTTTTTTTTATAATCCGGTTATCTAAAAAAATAATATTATTCTGTAAGGAACTTTGAATCAATTGACTTTTAAATAATTTCAAGGAAAATAGTAGTTGGTCGTCATTAATCACTTAATCACTTATTTTGCAGAAGCAGTGTTGAAATAAAGATCGAAAGTAAATCTAATTTCAGTTTTTTATCGCTCGTTCAGAACCAGTTTTATTTAATTCATTTAGATTATTTTTCTGGAGCCCAAAGAGTGAATGAACTACATATAGTTATTCGTTTATTAAGAAATCCACACCTGTAAGGAATGTATGAACTCGTAGGATGGTCGATACTTTTCAAGTTATATCCAAAACTGGACAATATCTGACCTCAAGGAAAGATTTTGGAGTTACATTTATTCCGTCTAACAGCACATCAAAAGCTTCAACAATGACAAGAAAGAAATTACCACGAAAGACTTTTAACCATAGTTATTTACTGACCTCATAAAGAATAACGATAAAGAAAAAATACCATTTCTAAGCCTTCCACACTCACGAACAGGAAAACATCAAACAAATCTGTTTAAATGGACGGCATATTAGGAGCGTAAACACTGCATGTGGAGAGTGGCAAAAGAAGAAGAGGCAACAGTCCTGCCATTATTGAATCTCCATAAACTTAGCATAGCAGCACAGCCTAATGGCCCTCTCTCTCTCTCTCTCTCTCTCTCTCTCTCTCTCTCTCTCTCTCTCTCTCTCTCTCATCTCATTTAATCGAGGTAATCTTTCTCCTAATTCATGTGTAGAAATTATTGTGTCATATATTTCAGGTCTCATCATTCCTTTTAAGGTTTGTCGGTAATGTATCTCTCTCTCTCTCTCTCTCTCTCTCTCTCTCTCTCTCTAACCATCAAGGGAAACAGTCATGGGTATGGGTATCCATTCATAGGCGCCGATAGTGTGGTGTGGAGGACAAACGCCCTCGACGATGAACTAATTGGGAATACGACAGTTGGTTAGAGTGCCTCTGTCTGGAAACTGACAGGCGATACTTTACAGTTAAGTTGAGGGTTCTCAGATATGTTCGTATACAAACACACACTTTTCTTCAATTAAGTGGAATTTAAATGGTGCCTCTGATAATAATGCTACCATAAAGAAATTCGTATTACTCTATTAAGAAATAAAATCAGTATAAAACTAGAAATCTGGTAAAAAGTAGAAAGGTGTATATAATATACTTTTTGTAGGTATTTGAGATTAGTGACGGCTAAAATTGTTAAATAAAGAGTTTATTACAAATAGCCTTGGATCTGTGAAGTTTTTCATTTCATAAAGTCTGAACATTTATTTACATATGGAAGTTCTGATAAGGTAGAAAAACTGAAATAACAAGGATATATTGAAAAGATTAGGCTGAAGAATATATATGAAATAATCACACTGAACATTAGGAAACTGTCAGCAATAGCCTTCGCTGATGCATGTATCCGTTACTGCTGGTGTGTATTACAATGAATTTGTGTCAAATATCATGTTCATATTCGTATTACGATCAATTCTCACTTGCAGTTCATTATTCAAACCTTGAAAATAAATTATATACGTTATTTATTTAATGTAGCAGATTTTTTTCCTAAATTACAACAACCTCTTTAAATCAATTTACAAAAAAGATATATCCATACTGGTGAACAGAACTCCCTCGTTCAGACGTCTCCAAAATGCCATCCGAGACCGACGTCTCGCGATGCAAACATTCCTATGAAAGAAGAGGTGCTTTGAGGATCTCAGCCCAACAATTTGTAAAACGACCGTCTCCTTCAGTCTCGACCTCAAAGAAGTCGTTATTCCCCTGAACGACTCGTGAGGGCGAAAAAGCCCCAACGACTCATCTTCCAAAGGTAAAAAAAAAAAAAAACCTGCCGCCACCCAGATTCAGGGATTCTTGATTATTGAATCTATGGACTTCATGGTCGCTACTAAAACTATATTTGAGAAGGTGAGATTATTAGTCAATGGCGCCAAGTGAATAGTAATTAGGGTATTTGTTTGCTGATTGCTCTAAGGGCAGCGCCGTCGCATAAGGACGGGTAGTTGTGGCCTAAATTATTTGCATGGCATGACGAGAATGTTTTAGTTGTGAAAGTATTGATAAATAACATTGTTAAAGAGGGACATGAGCACAGAGCTGGAGGAAGAACGAATGTGAATGACAACAGATACACGAATTCACACAGAGACAAATATATATATATATATATATATATATATATATATATATATATATATATATATATATATATATATATATATATATATATATATATATATATATATATATATATATATATATATATATATATATATACATATGACTTTTTATCACATCACCGTGATTCATATACAAGCATTAAGCTACAAGCGTCCTGTAATATCCAATTCACTCTACCTCGGAAATAATATAGTTTCATATATGTTGGCCGTGTGGGTAATGGTGTCACCGTAGTCCTGAGTTCTTGTCTTTCGTTGGTTCGAGCCCACTGGACGACGAACTTATTATAAACTAAAAAATTGCCCTTCGGTAACATATACGAGTATGAAAATATATTATTTCCAAGGTAGAGTGAATTGGATATTAAAGGACGTTTGTAGCTTAATGCATACGAGTGTATATATATATATATATATATATATATATATATATATATATATATATATATATATATATATATATATATATATATATATATATATATAAACACACACTCACACACGAAATGGGTACTATGGCGTTCTTTTAAACACGAAGGGAGATACTATCTTTGTTCATTTATTGAATTAATGCGAAAAACTCATTAACAAATGGTTGTTGACCTTAAGTTTAATTTTCAGTGGCTGAAATGGTGCATCATCGGACAAACCAGCTATTGAGATCTATTTCTTTTTAAATGGTCGAATTTAGGTGAATAACTAAAAGGTAAAGAATACTGCGAATACTTTCTTGCGTATCAGTTCTCGTTCATGACCACATGGGAGATATTGTGAATCGTGAATCGTTTGCGCCCATAAGCTGATGTTGACTATTTCTTCAAAGAGGGAACAACGCATGCTTGTTAATGGTTCATATTTTATTTCGCTCAATGAATTTATAAAAAAAACCGTAAAGTTAAGTTTCCATTTTATATATAAGATCAATGCAAGAAATTAAACGTGCTTTAGAAGAGCACAGACCCAATATGTCGGAAAAAAACGTCTCATTTTATCATGATAACACATCTATATTCTTTTTTCAGTAAGTTGTGTACAGAAATTACCTATTTTACGACATCAATAATTCACTGATAAAACCAATGTCATACAATAGAGCTAAATATACTATCAGCATGTTTTCCTTTTTCTTTTAAACTTTTTTCAGGATAAAATTTCCTAAAGATATCTCAAGTACAAACAAAATATTCTACCCCTCTCCAAAAACGTTATTATGATACATATAATTTTAGTACTATGATACAAAAGAAAATTGATATTTAGTACTATGATTAAAATGAAAATTAATATGCACCCTTGTTTTACCATCATGTGAAGGTAATTTATGCATTCTTCAGCGCCATGTTGGTCATAATATGCAAATGAAGACCGCCGCTTTGCATACGCAGCCCTTAGGCTGAACCCTCATGGCTGTCAAAATGCAAATAATCTCATTGCCACGTATTTACACGTTTTGTTCAACTTCTTGTTTTCTTTCGCAAAAGCAGATACGAAGTATCTGACTTCATGGTAGAGGGATTCCCGAGAATTATTTCACAAAGTCGTTATTAACCCATTTTATTGTCACAGTTTTTTTTTATTTGTTTATTGTTCATCTTGTTAAGGGTGTTCACTCCTTTTTTTTTGTGACAGTGCTGATTGGGATATTAACTATTCGATAATCCTCAGTTAACGTTAAGACAACTTTGATCATCACCGGTGTAACTGTATTATTTGATAAATTAATTACATTTTCTTCGAAACAATAACAACTGTAATACGATATATTGCTTATACTAAGTTGATAAGCTGATTCCTTTTCGTCATGCAGTATATACAGTTTCATTACTATACCTATGTTAAATAGTTCAGAAAATGTAGTCGTAATTATAAATTGTTTTCTGTCTATAATGAACATTTTATTAATAATGATTTTATGTAGGTTTATTAAATAATATAAAAGTTTTTTTTCTTGTTGGATTCACGCTCACAAGACAACAGTTGATTCTTTGAGCTGTGGTGCTATAGCTCATTCTTCAGATGTATATTCAATCATTCATTACTTCTATGTAAAAAATGTTTGTATTTAGACCTTTTTTTTTCAGACACCAACAATCAGATGCATTTACTTTTGCTTTCTGATATTTTGTTTTGTTTGTATATCTGGTCCTCTTGTAAAGAGTCCTAACCTTATCAGTCAGTTTTCGTGAATAATCTGCGATTTAAAAAAACAAAAAACGCAAAATTATGAAAAGAGTCTCCGTCAAATTGAAGAAATATTGAGAGTATGTGATAAGATATACTATCCTATTTAAGCTTTACTGCAAATTTTGTATTCGTATTAAAACAAATTACAATGTACACTGAAGCAAAATTACAGGATACGCTTACCAGTTTGTCATTGCATTTGGTTTCAAGAGTTGCAAATTCGTCTTTCACTGAGTCACCTCTTAGACCGTAGGAATAAGTGTTTTAAGCAATGTCAAAAGCGACGTTTAAGCTGATAAAGTAATGACCCTAATGGATAAATAAGTAAAGAATTGAATTAATGGATAAATAAATATATGAATCTATTCTATTTACTAAGTAAATAAAAGTACTTTCGATCTTATCAATTAAGATCGAGGTTTTGCTTCCTTCGTTTTTCTAATGAAAGCTCGGAAGTCGTCAAAACGGTTTCTGAATATATTAAAAAAAACATCCATCAGCAACGCAGTCCACTACCTGTAATTTATTACTGAAAGAGTCTGCTTGTTCAGTAATGATAGTCCAGATTTTAAAAATTAAAAATCAATTAAAAATAAAAAAAAATTAAAACTAAATAGATTTTCAGTGTCGTTTCAGTATTCCTTGCTTTGGTCATGAGAGGACAAAGTTAGAGTAAACATAAGATCATTGGTGACAAAGTACTCTTTAGTTGTATCATTGCCACTTAATAACCAAACGTGAGTTCCAGCTTTATATATCCTACGAAAAAGGAATTAATTTGGAAATTTAGTTGGAGATACACAGGACCTATTGCGACATTTTCTTAATAAAGAAATTTCTTGTCTAAGGGTACATCCAGAAGATTACATGAAGCGAGACACCCTTTGTATAAATAAAGAGAACCCTGATCTAATGCGTCATTATTTTATGTATCTATTGCATAAGATATCATGAACGTTAATATTGTTAAAGTAGGAGATTAAAGTGTTTGTTAATGATTCTTAATGCAAGAATCCAATCACAAATATGATCTGGATTTTAATTCTTATCTAATTTCTAACTGGGAGATAAAATTACCGGTAGGAATTAGAATCTATTTACCTTACCTATGGTGTAATTATTAGGATACCAGTCAGTTATGTTCTGTATTTGGAGTAACATCCCCAAATAGCAAGTTTGGCTTGCGTCACTGACTAAAATATGTGTCACACTTTTTGCTACATCTACAATACCTTACAAGCCGGACTTAATTGCTTTACACTTGAGGGTACCTGAATGATTCCTATAATCAAGCAAAAGACTCTGTGGCAGGATGTATATCATTGGCTATTACAGTTTGGGGTGTAACCTCGTATACTTGTATATTGCCGATAATCATTTCCCATGTTATTGTCGTTGTATCTCGAGGTAAACAAAGGGAATTCGTTCAGATAGTCTGATATTACGTTATTTAAATATTAAGAACACAATACCTTACATCATTGCTATTTAGTGGAAATGGCCCGCTATTAGACCAAAATCAGTTGTTACCAGTCCTCAATAAGCCATTGAGCACCGGACTTGTAGTTATATATATATATATATATATATATATATATATATATATATATATATATATATATATATATATATATATATATATATATATATATATATATATATATATATATATATATATATTTTTTTTTTTTTTTTTTTTTTTTTTTTCTTTCTTTTTTTTGTCGATGACGTGCCAAAAATGGCAATTATCCTTTGTTAAGCATCCGAGATATATAGTTAAATCTCTTTGCTGAACATAAACGCCTATTGAACTGGTAGACTGTCATCAGTGTACTTATTCTCATACTTAGTTTGTTCACAAATGTGCGTTTTGAATGGCTGCAATGAACTAGTGGCAGGGCTAATAATATTGAAGGGTTCACCTACACAATTTGCTGAATTTTTAAATAGAATTTAATGTCTTGATATTCAGCAGACATACTTGGGTACGCGACAAACTGCTAATGAACAATTCAAAGTGTTAAGTAGTTAGATGATATTCCCGTTTCTCTCTCTCTCTCTCTCTCTCTCTCTCTCTCTCTCTCTCTCTCTCTCTCTCTCTCTCAGGAGGATCGGAAAATGTGCCTTTGTTGGTAGTTTTTGTTAAATTATAGCTGGAAACCCCTTCGAAATTCGATCTTCCTTTTGATGTTTCCAGGAACTCCATCAATCAGGTTATTACCTAAAGCAGTTTTTATAGACTTCTCATTTCTGAGGAAATAAACTCCATTAAGGAGGACCTTCAGCCATTGTTAGAGGATTTTGTTAACAAGAAAATAAAGTGAAAACTTGGAGAGAGATTGTTTGTATCTTTTGAATTGTGAATTGATATATAAAATATTATTTCCCAAAGCATTTTCATAACGTAAAGGTGTTATCGAATGTGTGAAAGGTAGTTTTCACTTTCACTTTCGATGGCTTTGATATATAGCTATAAATATATTCCATCATGAAAACCTTTCAAGGGTTAACTAATGGGGAGAGCAACTGTTGGAAATGTCTACTTGCGCAGTTTGTTTGGTTCATTAGCCCTCGTTGTTGTTTATCATTTAAATTCAATCTAAAATACTACAGCAATGAATTACAAGGATTCATACATCATTTAAATAAAACAAGGAAAAGTATTACTACATGTTATTAAATCAGAATATACAATAATGCATTCTTTTATTTGCTTTTTTGTGGGTCCTTTTATGAGATGTGTGCAGGAGATAAGGGCAAAAAAGTAACTCACAGCTAGGGAATATATTTTTCGCTTTTCGTTGGACATTATTTGACACCTTTTACCGGTTTTTTCCCATTCACTTTTTGGCATAAAAAAAATTCAGCTCGCTAAATATCTAGGCCTTATCACTAGGCTTACTGGAAAATGGTTGCCACGATGAAAAATAATAAAAAAAGAAAAAGGAAGTCTTTACAAAATCGTCTTTTGAACGCCTTTGCCACGATGAATTATTATACTTATAAAATGTTTATTAGGCTTATTTCCCAGTGTAAAATTTAAATTTCAGAGGAAATTTAATTCACGTACTTCATAAAGCAACATAAGATCCTTCTCGTTATTACAATCTCTATTTCTTTTTCTCTTTATGATAAGATTTTGGTGCTAGGTACGTTTAAGTAGAATTGCATTTACGAGCGTTTGTTCGAAAATGTATATTTAGATATATAAATATAAATTTTTTTTATAACACACACACATACAATATTTTATATATATATATATATATATATATATATATATATATATATATATATATATATATATATATATATATATATATATATATAGACACACATTCAGGCTGAAGTATACCACATCAAGCAGGCGTCCAAAGAAGACTACAGTCAACAAAGCAGTTGCATATTTATTGTCAGAAACGTTTCGTGCTACTTAAACACATTATCGGTCTGTAAAATGGAAACATACGTATTAATTCTCTTAATTCAAAATAAAAGCTAAATTAAAAACAGCAGTTACATTCTTTAAAATTACAAAATATATAAAAGTAAAAAGAAAGCAAAGACATCTTTTAAGGCTACCTTATCAAATGAAAGGGAAAGACGAAATGAGAACACAGGCTCACGCATGCCCAGAGAACACTTAGACCAAGTGCAAAGGAGAAGAAGACACGTTGGAGTTTAGAAGAGGTGCATGACGTTTAATAAACAAAGGCTCAAGGGTCGTTAAGTAAGCAGATTGTTTAGTAGTTCCAGTTATGGAAAAATGATTTTTATCAATATTAATCTTGCATTTAACGGCATGATTTCTAATATTAGAAAACTCGGGGTTAGTCATTCGAAACCCAAGTGGCTGAATAACGGACCTGCAAGATTCTCTTTGATGAGCCAACATAACTACAAGGCGTCTTGGGCATTCAAATTTGTAAATAATATTGGACTTCATAAAGGTCTGTAGCTTGTCCTTATAATTAAAAAAGCCGCCAACCTTTAGTGGATTCATAGGTATTAAATTAAGTTTTAGAAATCCAAACTCTTTTTCAATGATTTGTTTAACTTTGGATCTAAGAAAGTCAGAGTGCGTACACTAAAATGAATATTAATGAAAAATAGCACTAAAGAAAACAACAACAACATAATATACAAAATTCCATGTTTGGACTGCCCCTCTTTTTATATTGGCCAATCTAGCAAAGATTTAGATGTACGTATTAAGCAACATAAGCATTCAGTCAAAACTGGACAAACATCCAATGCTATCTTTTGGAGTCCGTTATAGTCCAGCTTACTTCCAACTGTAATTTTAACCTTAGCCCTGGTATGTATTATTTGGACCCCTGTATTAGAAGAATGTTCAAGAATGACCTAAAAGAAAAAATCACTGACTTAATTACTAATTAGTTACTTATATGTATTTTCTATGTATTCTTATGCTTAACATAATTTTTTTATTTGTAAAAATGTTCATCTTGTAAAAATTTATATTGTTTACAAAACAGATAATTATTTTGTTGTACTAATATTTTTTGGTGGTCGGTCACCACCTTGTATAATCTTTTAATTGTCCTGTCCCGGCTTCTGAACGGTTGATCGTAATCGTTTGTAAAACCTCTTGAATATTCAACACTGTTTTGGCAGCTCTATTAATTCTTCATTTGTGTTGGATTCCAGGTACATATTATTTCTTTGTAATCCCCATCTGTCATCTATATGAGTTTTCTTTGTAAACTTACTTTTATATTTCTTCAGTCTGTTAAGTAAAGGACGACAGAGTCGATAGGCCTCTCAGCATTCCAGTGTTTCCCCTGCCTTCGTGGATTTTATCTTTATTTATATATATTCATCACATTCCATATTTTCGTGATTCAGTTATACACACACACGCATATATATATATATATATATATATATATATATATATATATATATATATATATATATATATATATATATATATATATATATATATATATATATATATATATATATATATATATATATATATACATCTTAGCTTAATGATAAATAATATTGCCAAGACCAGGAAGAACATTCTTTATTACAAGCTTTCGAGGTATAAAACCTCATCATCAGGCTGAAAAAACCGACAAGGATGAGAATCAATAAAATTACAATAAAATGAATTGTCATAATAAATCTTCAGCAAAAATACTAACGAAATATAAAATGAACAAGTAAATACAAACTAAAAGGGTGAGACGTAAAATAACGAAAAATTAAAAACACAAACATAAAAATATGAAAATAAAACTATAGTGAAATGTAAACAAACTACCACTCACAAAGTAAAATATTTAACGACCTAATTGAGTACCTACTATGAAATTACACGATAGCTAGTTGAATACCAGACGAGTTGTT
>JANJGK010000017.1:3850646-3863146 GCA_039081455.1 Macrobrachium rosenbergii | reverse complement strand
AAATGACTTGGATAAAATATGGAAACAGACTTTAAAAGAAAAAGACACGTCAGCATGCATTTTGTTACGTATATAGCTCTAACCTATTACGATTGAGGGAAAGAGGAGACACAAAAACAGGCACACACACAAAGTTGTAGGGAATATGGCAGTATCTGCTCAAGGGGTGAAGATCAGGAAAGTGTTGCCGGCTCTTTAACTCTCACTTTCCTACCAGTGGTGTGACCACATGACAACAAAAAATCCTTGTCAGGTTATTTCCGGTCCCTAAGCCTTCAAAGTATAAAACATATCTCCCATTCTTCTGAATGGAGATGGATTACTATTGTTAAATTAAATCATATATTGTTTCAAGCTCCCATATCCATACGAAATTACAATAATGAAACTTTAAGCGAAGTTCAAATTTCGTTTAACTTGGCCTGCTTGAAAGCGCAGAGAAAATTATTTTCAAATTCAACCCCAATAAAGCTGTTGAAGTAAATTGTTTATCATATTGTTTCGTGCATAGTCTAAGCAATTATAATAGCTATAGTTGTTCTGCTAGTTTGATTTGAATTGGAAAATATTCGACATAATTACACATAATTGATTTCCCCAGCGTAAATTTACAAAACCTAGCGACGGATTTATGAAATTCTGTTATATCCATGGTTACTAAACTTCAGTCTAACTGCCTGTGTTTAGCAGTTGTAAAATTAAACGAATTTCGAATATATTTTTTACCCACACCCCCTTCCTCCAAATTTGTATTATTTGCAAGGAAATGGACTTATTTCAATCTTTTAAAAATTGTTTCTTATTTTATTGTATATATTACCAGCATAAAACATAACCATGAATTCAGGATATGTTTATTCCATCATTCTTAATAATAATGCAGAACAACCGTTTCCAATGCAGTTTAATATTTTCCTCTAGCGTTCATCATGCAGTCATCATGAGAATAGTACCCAATTCATGCCCATTTCCATAATACTTTACAATGACACAAACCCATGCACACAAATATGTATGCATTTTTATATGTTACATATATATAAATAAATAAATACACACACACATATGTATGTATATATATATATATATATATATATATATATATATATATATATATATATATATATATATATATATATATATATATGTATATATATGTATATAAATATATATGTATATATATATATACATATATATATATATATATATATATATATATATATATATATATATATATATATATATATATATATATATATATATATATATATATATATATATATATATATATATATATATATATATATATATATATATATATATATATATATATATATATATATATATATATATATATATATATATATATATATATATATATATATATATATATATATATATATATATATATATATATATATATATATATATATATATATATATATATATATATATATATATGAGACAGGAGTTGTTGGCGCAAGTAGGCCACAGCATATATCAGGACAGGGTGACAGGGAAACGGTCGGTCATCTATAGGTGATATTTATTTGCCAACGCGTTTCGTAACACATGGTTACATCTTCAAGGCTAAAAGAGAAAATACACAAATTAAAATACATGGGATAAAATTAAGGACTTCAAGAGTCTCAACATGCTATATACATATACATTAAAACAACACAATTCAGGAAAAGCACCTGCTACACTAAAAGGTTGAGGACTGAATGACTAAAAGGGAAAAGGAAAGCGGCAAAGAAAACCGGCTCAAGCCAGATACAACTGTACAGAGAAGTGGTGTGTGAGTTCAATTTGGGTACTATCTGCTTAGTAAATAATGATTCTAAAATAAGCAGTTCGTGTGGATGACTTGTTTGGCCCAAAAACAGAGTAGTCAGAATAATTAATACTGGTATTACACACACACACACTCACACACAGATATATATATATATATATATATATATATATATATATATATATATATATATATATATATATATATATATATATATATATATATAATGTTATGAGTTCAAGCCTTCTGCCATTTTTAAAAAAGAAAATACCTTAAGAAAATACACTCCCTAACTTAACTGGGGGAGTCAGATGGCAGTTTCCAGCCAAAGCCGGCAGAAAATGCCCAGGTCCTCTTCTTCCCTGTTGTGAATGCATTTTCACAAGGTTGGCCACTCCTTAAGCTTTTAATCCTCTGTCTCCCCATTTTCGACCTTATGCTGGTGCAGAACCTCCTCATTCCAGATAATATCAGCGAAAATAAGATCAAACTGCCCATTCACTCCATCACGTGACCCAAGATGCGTCAACCAAGGGTCTGAGAAACGAAAGAGAGACATATGCTGTTGAGTGATCAATTAGGTAACATCTCCCTATCAGCTGGGATAGCATTTCCCCTTTGTGGAGAGGGCCCCCTTTTCCTACGAAGATAACAAGCCCCAAAGTCCAACTGCAGCCATATAAATGCAACTCAGATTCATCCTTATTCTAATTCTGAGAGTAGACCTTATGTTAGGAGACATTCTTTCCGTGTGAAATCAACTCTGCCTTGGCATCCCTGTTACCAGTTAACCAACTTATTCCATTGAAATCCGTTGTGAATAAAACCCAGAATTACTTAACTTGGGATACCATTCCCTGAGAAGACCTCTTTGCAGCTGGGTCAAATTGTTTCTCCCTGTAACATATCAAAAATCAAGGTAAAAATCAAGCAAATAAAGAAAGGAACAAAGAACATGTGATGAAGGAAAAAAGCAAGCCAACAACATGTTACGAAATGTCAGCACCACGATGTGAGGCATCAGCACCTAGATATAGTGCAAGGGGATGGTGCAGATATGGAGATAGATGCAGTTATATGCACAAAATTAATAAATATGAAGATGGAAGATCAAATATAATGGAAAAGTTGGATTTTTTTTAATGTACGAATTTCTGGAAATGAAGAAAAGAAGAACATATCAGAACAGGAAAGAGACATGGGAAAATCCTTATCATTACCCATATTAGATAATGAAGATAACACACAAACCATCATAGTAATGAATGCGCAGGGTTTAGTTTTGAGTAACTCAAAAAGAAAGATAGAGTTCTCAGAAAAACTAACCAAAAATTAAAAAAATAGAAATAATGAATATAAGTGAAACGTGGTATTCCCAAGAGACTGGTAATGATGATCAGATAAATGGTTTCCAAACTTATAGATCAAATAGAAAAAATAGGAATCAAGGGAGAATCGTGATATATGGGAGAGATGTCAATCAAGGAAAAGTCTGTGAGAAATATAGTAACACAGAATGTGAATTAATAGCGGTAGAATTTGAATCTGAAAAATCAGTGAACATCGTAATATACAGACCCCCTAATACTAAAGAGTTTGACATAATAATTGACAAATTGGATGATATATGTAGAAGTCACAAAGACTACACTATACTCCTATCCGGAGACTTTAACTTTCCTTTCGTAGAATGGAAAGAGCAAATAGGAGACTGTGGCTGTATTTATAAATATAAAAAAAGAGAATAATAGTTGTGCAGAAGGTAAGAGGCAATTTGAAAAGCTATTAGATATGCTACTAGAACATAAGATTCAGCAAATAAATCATCTGCCAACAAGAAAGGATAATATTTTAGACCTAGCATTTGTGAACGAGGTGAACTATGTTAAAGAAATAATAGTGTATAATATGAGTATTTCAGACCATAATGTCAAAGAATTAACAGTCCATTCCAAAGCACATGAAAGCATAGATAAGCAAGAGATGAAAAAATGGGAAGGATATGAAAAATACAATTTCTATAGTAAGAATATAAAATGGTCATAAATAAATGAAGAATTAAACAAAGACTGGGAAAACATATCCGTAAGTGATAATATACAGGTAAATACAGATATATTATATAAAATATCAGAGGAAATAGTGGAAAAATATATACTGAAGAAGAAAAGTAAACATCAGTCACGCATACCAAGAGACAAGGATCTTGTTCCAGAAAATCAGAAAGTGGAAAAAAGGTCTAGCAAAAGAAAAGAATGCATGGAAAGTGATGGAACTAAAAAGTAAGATAGAAAATGCAGAAAAAAAAAGATTATACAATCAAAAGAAAATGAAAAATGGGACTTAGAAGAAAAGACCCTAAAAAATATCAAGCAAAACCCCAAAATATTTTACGCATATGCGAAAAAGAGGAATAAAAGAGGAGTAGAAATAGGCCCTCTAACAATTGAAGGGCGATTAATGAATGAAAAAAAGGAAATATGCAACACATTGACAGGAAGATATAAGAGAGAATTTACACCTGGAATTGATAATGAAGATAATGATACAGAAATAAGAGATGAAAAAAGTGAATATTTATCAGACATAGATATTAATGAAACCGATATTGTGCAGGCTATTAATGAAATTAAAAATGGATCAGCAGCCGGCCCAGACGGCATCCCTGCCATTTTGTTAAAGAAAATAGTTAATTCTATCGCAAACCCGCTCGCAATATTATTAAGACAAAGTGTAGATATAGGCAAGATTTATGATGAACATAAATTAGCATATATTACCCTATTTTCAAAAGTGGATCAAGACTAGAGGCAAGTAATTATAGGCCTGTGGGTCTAACATCACATATTATGAAAGTGTATAAAAGAGTAATGAAGAAAAATATAATGAAAAATTTAATGAAAAATAGTTTATTTAATATAGGACAACATGGGTTTGTACCTGGAAAAAAAGTACACAAGCCCAACTGTTAGTCCACCATGAACACATATATAAAAATATGATAAAGGAAAAAGATTCTGATGTGGTTTGCCTAGACTTTGCAAAAGCTTTTGACAAGGTAGACCATAATATATTAGCAAAAAAATCAGAAAACATAATATTGTGGACAAAGTAGGAAGATGGATAAAAGAATTTTTGCATAACAGAAAACAAATAGTGATTGCAAACGATGAGAAATCGGATGACGCTAAGGTTATATCTGGTGTGCACAAGGTACAGAGTTAGCTGCATTGCTATTTGTTATTATGATTGCAGACAAAGACAGTAATGTTAAGGACTCGGTAGTGAGAAGTTTCGCCAATGACACAAGAATAAGTAGAGAAATTACTTGTGATGAAGATAAGAACTTGCTACAAAGAGACCTAAACAAAATATATGAATAGGCAGAGGAAAATAAGATGGTATTTAACTCTGATAAATTTGAATCAATAAACTACGGTGATAAAGAAGGAATGCATCAATAATGCAGCGATTATTCAGTGCATTACCAGCTCATCTGAGGAACATATTAGGTTAAGAATAAGCTCGACAAATATCTAAGCTGTATCACAGACCATCCAAGATTGGAAGATGGAAAATATACCGGAAGATGCATTAGCAATTCTCTGGTAGACATCAAAGGTGTCTCACACTGAGGGACCTGGGGCAACCCAAACGAATTGTAAGGTCTGTAAGGTCTTCATCAAATTCTGAATCCCTTTGGAATTTAATCATACTTAATTTTGATCTATTCAAATGTAAATAAATCCTTAGAATTTACTCCTCTGGGTCTCACTGGCGACCATCCATTGTCTTGTTTCCTCTTGTAAACTACAAGTAGCGAGCCCTCAGTCTCGATGCCAGATAACATTTCATTATTATTAGTATTATACCATGGCTCACACTTGTAAATATATATATATATATATATATATATATATATATATATATATATATATATATATATATATATATATATATATATATATATATGTGTGTGTGTGTGTGTGTGTGTGTGTGTGTGTGTGTGTGTGTGTGTGTGTGTGTATGTATGTATGCATATATATATATATATATATATATATATATATATATATATATATATATATATATATATATATATATATATATCATGTGAGGACAATAGTTTGCTGATTGTTCCCTTGTTGCTTTGTTGCCTCCTTTCCTGTAAGTTGTTTGTTTTCTTTATGGAAGGAGTTGACGTTTGTCTCGGTGATTTTGGCAGCGTCAGTCAGGTCCAGGGCAGCAGCAAGTCAGGTTCTTTGGGCAGAGAATTGGTTTCTCGGCAGCAGAGCAGCAGGGAGTCCTCTGGATGGGCGACAGGTATTGCCTCGCTGTTGTCATCGGCGGGCGGTGGAGGACCTCTTCGTATTTTAGTGTGACGTCTTCCCTGGTGGTAGCATGAGGATGATTCGATGGCTCAACCATTGTTGGCCATCTGTGTGAGGATTTGTTCCTTCAGCAGCAAATGGCTGTCTTGACGACTCAATTGGGGTCATCTGCTTTGTGGATGTGTTCCTGTTCCACAGCCAGTGGTGTCTCGATGCCTCGACCATGTTCGTCTGTTTATTTGCATCCTCGTTGATGGTGGTGACCATCTCAACTACTCTTAGAGTTTATCTGTTTTTGTGGTGTATTGCTTGGGTGGTATTTGTTTTACTGCTCTTGTTGTATTTATTATGATGCTAGATTTTGTATTTATGCTGTAATATTTATTTTACTGCTCATGTATTATTTTTTATGCTGACTGTTTTTATTTATTTTATGTTGCTAGCAATTATTATTTATGGTATTATGCTGTCTGTGAATTGTTTATTGATTATTGAAGATTTAATTACATGAGTTTTATGTTGCTGCCTGTTATTTGTAAAATGTTTATTTAATTGGTCACTTTAAGTGTTTCCTCTCCTGAACCTGACTCACTTGTATATAATGTAAATTAGTATGTACAATAAATTAATCTTAAGGCTGTATTTTGTGGTTTTGTTCTGTTCCTTTTTTGCTTGTCACCTTTCGTCAGTCACTCCACCTCAATTGCTTGCTTTTGTTTCGAACCTGCTGGTCTCTGAAAGACGAGACCATTATATTGGCAACCTTGCCAGGATTGGTTCTGTTTTGGCTGGCAGGAGTGTGGCAGTATCAGGAGGGAGTATTTTGTGAATGAAAAAATAAATTTTGTAATTTTTTTTTCTGTTAGATAAGGAGGTGTGAGGACAATAGTTTGCCGATTGTTCCCTTGTTGGGTTTTTGCCTCCTTTCCTGTAAGTTGATTTTCTTTGTGAAAGGAGTTGACATTTGTCTCGATGATATTGACAGTGTCAGGCAGGTCCAGGGCAGCAGCAAGTCAGGTTCTTTGGAGCAGAGAATTGGTTTCTTGGCAGCATAGCAGCATGGAGTCCTTTGAATGGGCAACATATAACTCAACTCTCAACTTTTCATTGTAACGTAGGGTTAATGAATATGATAATAACAGTGAATGTAATAAAATCTACAATTTTATTGATGATTTATAGAAGTAATTGAATCAACCCCACTATATTCTCTACAAACTGTTCATTGTCATCATTTAAGTTGTCACCTAAGCATCCATTGCTTTATTTTCTTAATATGTTTGTACCAAGTTGTATAAACAACTTGGTAAGAACGTATTAAGGAAATAATGCTATGGGAACTTAGGTTCCGTGGCTGCCACGGATAAAAATATGATCCATAGAAGAAAATGGCTGCTACCTTCTTTTTTAGGAACTATTAAAATGCCTTTAACTTATCAGACCAAATGGAAAAGTCAAACAGTGTCACAATATTTCTGCATTTCCGATTGCAATGTGTTCATGCTTTTTTTTTTTTTTACAAGTGTGAATGAGTTTATCAGTTAAAATCTACCACTGACCCAAAGTCAAATTCTGGAATGAATGAAACTGTATATTTGCGATTATAAGTTTTTATTTATTGGTAAATAAGAAAAATAAAAAAAATAGCAAAGGCTAGCCCTCACCAGCCTTCTATGCCAATCTAGATCATGGAAAGCTACAAGACAGCTACTCCTTATCAGAAGACTACCCTTAAAAAGTTTTTAGCTTTTTGTACTTTTAATGCATAAGTACACACTGAACTACACACATGGGTATATATACATATTTGCATATAGTCTCTGATAGTTTATAAGAGGACGATTCTCCTCTCATTTTAATAATTTTCTTTAACGCTTAATGATCAGTTAATAACAATCTACCATGCTTCAATGGATTTTCCAGCCCGCGGATGAAATTCCGACGAATTGGTCATCTCCTGTTATTGGAAACAAACTGACGTCATCTGATTTTATGCCTAATTAACATTTTGACGAAAAATACTCCAGGTTATAATTATATACGTCTATACCTCGCTTTACAACAGATAATCAACATGGTCATTAAAAAGGTTTTTATAATCTACTTGATGCGGACCTATTTTTGCATTATATATGCATACATACACAGACACGCGAGCGCGCGCGCGCGCGCGCACACATACACACACACACACACACACACACACACACACACACACACACACACACATATATATATATATATATATATATATATATATATATATTAGCTGTTTTATATTCTTAAATGTTAACCCGAACATTTCATTCAATATCCAGTTCACTAAACCTCTAGAGTAACTTACACCCAAGGGGAATTATAAGTGACAAGTGCTTCGCCACTAACGAGATTCGAGCTGCCGCCTGCTTGGTAGCAATGGGTATAAATGACTATGACCATTGATTTTTTGATAGGTGAATGGTCAGCTCTTATAAATCAATATTTCTGAAGCAAAACTAAGGTTTAATTTTATTTTCAGATATGTTTGTGGTCAGTCTGCTTCATTCTGCTTGTTATTTATTTCTCTATAGTTACGAAATCGCAAAAAGGAATATTCATTTAGTCCCTGACTTAAGTGCAATCCACTATGACGATGTAAGGTAATGGCCAGATATAAATGAAGGGCGTTGTGTGTTGCCTAACTTTTCTACAACTATATTTTAATTGATATCCTGTCGTAAATTATTAATTACTGTAATAAATAAATAATTAAACAGATAACTATAATAACACACACACACATATAAGCACACCTCTTGTGCCAAAGAGTTTAACAATTGAAAATTAAGGATATATAGATGTCTCAGATCTCCAAAATCCACATTTAAAAGACAAAATTTACCTTTACCATCTATATCTAAACTCATTTTTTTTCTAAACATTAGTTTTTCGAGATTGAGACATAAAAATAAGCAAAATTTCATTACGGCATTTTTATACGTTTCTACTGAATTGCTCGGAAAATAAGAATGCAGAGTAGCTTGTCGAGCTATAAGAAATTAAAAAGAATACAGTATGCTTGAAAAATTAGAATATTGCCTTTGTAGCTAACGAGAAGGAAATTGACTAAAGAAATTCAGTGTTTTTTTTTTTTTTTTTTGCAATTGTCAGAAGCCAAAGGGAAAGGAGAACAAAATTACCTTTATATTTCGTACAAAGTTTCTATAAAATATCAGAACTTTTCAGTTGTGGAGGGAAAAGCTGAGTAGATAAGATTTTTCGATTTACCAGACCTATTTGCTTTTGGAATCCGAGCAGGAAGCGTTAAAGGCATAATTGATAAAATTTATAAAAGCGAGGCACCACAGAGCTTTTAAACTCTGGTTTATTGTGAGGAAAGAGTGTTGAACTATAAAGTTTTAGAAATATTATGTAGATAGTTCAATATTAGTTTCTTACTAATACATCTTAAAATAACGGAACTGTTCTTTCAATTTAAACATCTGAGCTGCTTTCATATTTCCGGTTTGTAAATTTAGTTTAAATTTCTTGGGAAAATTTAAGAATTTAGGGATTTACTCTTCATTCCTTGTCATTATACATAACACACACACATTATATATATATATATATATATATATATATATATATATATATATATATATATATATATATATATATATATATATATAGAGAGAGAGAGAGAGAGAGAGAGAGAGAGAGAGAGAGAGAGAGAGAGAGAGAGAGAGAGAGAGAGAGAGAGAGAGCTGTGGATACACCAGCTGGGAAACGCCATCTGCATATCAGTAAGGACACCAAGGCCAAAACCCGGAACAGCATTATTGGGGCATGTTTCGAGCAGTAGGCTACTCTCACTCGTTATCAACCTACAAAATTAAAATGACGACATTATAGTTCTTATAATATAATTCAAAATAATACAGCAAAATTACTATAAAAATAATAAGAACACGCTTAAAAGATGGATAATCAAAATAAATAAATAAATAAATAAATAAATGAAATAAAACAAAATAAAGCAAAATGCAAAATTTAAGTCACAAAAACGGAAGGTACAAAGGCACAACAAACACACTGGTAAATATACAAATCACTAAAACGCAGACTAAAAACACGAAATTGGGGTAACAGCCACATTTCTCGCCAAAGAGGCCAGCCCTATGAGAGCAGAAAGTCAGCTCAGTGGTCTGGTTAAACTACTTTAATAATAATATGCTAGCCAAAGAACCCTTTATCTTGATGGAGTATAGAACTTCTAAAATGTCGAGGTCTACCACAAACTGAACTGTGGTTAAAACAGAAAATTCACCAATATGTAAAGGATGACTAGTCTCCTCCCTGTGATCTCTAATTGCACTGTAACTAGGCCTTGAAAGATAATTGCCTGTACGATATGACTTACTTAGGTGTTCAAACCATCTCATCCAAGCTGATCTGGTAGTTTTTTCAACGTTAAGTGACATCACAACCAATACACTGCCGTTTATGGATCAACTTGGACAGAGGGCTTGTTGGTATAGGGTCTTTAATTTTAAAGAAATTACCTAAATTATTTTGCAAAGTGAAATATATTTGTATATGTAGCTGAGGGTAACCAATGGACAAAATAGAATATATATATTTTTCTTAATCGTAACTATGAGTTACAGTAAAGGTTAAAGGTAAATAAATAACAGGTTTCTTTACATTAGCAATAGTTCGCGCTGTTTGTTGACATATAATTTCGAAAATCGTTTACCAATATATGTATTCACGTAATTCAACGGAGAGCCATTGTTTTTTTTTTTTTAAAGTGACCTTAGAAATTCCAATTCTTCATGCAAATTCAAAAAGCTAGAACAAATTTTATATGCTCTGGTTACTAGCGTCAATATCAAATTCATCTTACGTTTCAAAGGTGTAGCTGATAAAAATTTAGACATGAGACCCGTGAAATTACGCTTTCTAAAGACTGAGGTGTGAAAGTTATTATCAAGATTTTTCATCTGAATATCCAGAAAAGCAAGTAAATTCCATATTAATATGCTTACTATTAAGATACTCCAAAAAACGAGGAATCTGGTCACGACTCTTAAAAATAAAGAAGGTGTCATCAATACCTCGTGTATACAGTAAGGGCTTAAAATCTAAAGAACAATTGTCTAACCATCTTTTCTCCATAAAACACATAAACGCATTTGCCAAAGATGGTCCTATACTGGACCCCATTCTCACACCATCATTTTGCTTATATAACAAACCCTTAAACAAAAAGTAACATTCTTTGGCAGTTAAGACTAAAAGTTCCTTTAACTGCAACCTGTTAAACCCACTGACAGTATCATTATTTTTAAACAACTCATTTAGGCAAATGTCATTCGTCTCATCCAGTGGAATTTGAGTAAAAAGACTTCACATCAAATGAAACCACAACACAATTATTAAAATTACAGTTTCTTAGGCAGTTAATAAAATGAAAGGAGTCATTTAAGGTATGCTTATTTGTAGTTAGCGGCGTAAGGATGGGAACAAGGAGCTTAGCGGTATTATAGTTGGCAGTTCCAATAGCTGACAAAATAGGTCTTAATGGATGATCTTCCTTGGGGAGTCCATAAGGTCGTCGTGCTGTATTTCTTAAAAGTTCCAACAAATGGCAGCAGTACACAATTAAATGCGTCGCCTGCATAGGAGTAGAGTTTACACTGTGAGAAGTTCAGTCGTTCTTTGCAGAGAAGTGATACAAACCATAGCTCGGCTATAGTCGTCCATCACAGTGAAAAGGTTAAACTCGTCAGTACTAAGTAAATAACTAGTCTCCGGTTTGTAAAAATGGTCAGACTGACTTCATAATTTACTCAAAATCACTTAAGATACCTACTCACGTGTGTAGAAAGTCTAAAGGAAGTGCACGAAGGAATAAAGGAAAAAATTAAAAAACCGAAAATTCACCCTAAAAAAATCAATCTACTTTCAGACGCAATTACTCCCAAACTATATGACTTAGAGTCTTTCTTTTTTAATTATAAAGATCTGTTCATACGAAATAATTCCTACACACTAAAATTAGAATTAAAATAAAATTTTTCATAAAAAGAAGCATATGTAGTTCGACACTTCAATTTTCGTATAAAAATCTGAATAATCGATATCAATAAAATTGTAATCAAAACATTCGGAAAATATTATAGGAAATTTTATGACAATTACAGTGCAAAAAAAAGTGATAAGTTATAAATTCCTCGATTAATTTTCATTGTTCTAGCCTTTTTTTTTATCCTTACGTTTAAGTAGTTTTGTAAGAGACCCTCTTATCCGGATTCCAAGTATAACCAGCATTGGATGTGGCCACTGCAGTAGCTGCTGCGAAGTCAACCGTGAGATTGATTGCTCCC
>JANJGK010000017.1:3840646-3845646 GCA_039081455.1 Macrobrachium rosenbergii | reverse complement strand
AAAACTTTTTGTGTTGCAAAGAACTACCTGAAACTAGTACAGGAAGAGATATATTTAATATTTTGTCTTCATATCTGGAAAAAAGAGGTCTCTCCTGGAAGAATTGTATTGGCATCTGCACTGATGGTGTCCCATCAATGGTAGGCTCAATCAGAGGTTTCGCTTCTCTTGTAAAACAAGACAATGCTGATGCTGGTTCACAGAGAGGCACTGGTTTCAAAAGCTCTTGGAGATGAATTGAAAAAAGTTTTGATAATGTCATCAAAATGGTGAACTTTATCAAACAAAGACCAGTTCATTGCAGAATGTTTAAAAAATTGCGTGAAAACTTGGACAAAGAGCATAAAAATCTCCTGCTGCATACAGAAATTTGGTGGCTCAGTAGAGGAAGAGTTCTAAATAGAGTGTTTAAGCTGGAAGGTGAATTACAGGAGTACTTTCAAGAAAACAACAAGTCAGATTTCGCTGAGTGCTTTGAAGATGAAGAATGGTTGCAGAAGCTAGCCTACTTAGCAGATATTTTTCAGCACATGAATCAGTTGAATAAGTCACTGCAAGGCTCTGGAGAAAATGTATTGACTTCAAGTGATAAGATTCTTGGATTTAAAAGAAGACTAAACCTTTGGAAAAAAAACATGTTTCAAAAGGAAACCTTGAAATGTTTCAGCTACTGCAGGGACTTAAAAGTGAAGATAGATATCAGTAAATTTCAAGTCTTATTCAAAAGCACCTAGAAGAGCTGCAAATAAAAAGAGTTTCATTGGGTGAGGGATCCTTTCTCTGAATGTTCTGCCCATCCCAAGAACTTGAATTTAAGACAAGAGGAAGAACTTTGTGTATTACAGTCAGATCGTACACTCCAGATGAGATTTACAGACCTATCCTTGGACAAGTTCTGGATTTCAGTGAAAAAAGAATATCCTGCCATTCACACAAAAGCAATAAATATTTTGCTTCAGTTTTCCACTTCCTGCATGTGTGAGCAAGCTTTTTCTCATTTGACAAGTATAAAGAGCAAGGAAAGAAATTGTCTCCTTTTAGTAGAAGAAGAAATGCGTGTGTGCTTATCAAAGTTTCGACCTCGAATTAGGCATTTGTGTTCCAAAAGACAAGCACAAGTGTCACATTGAAGAAGCACATTTCATTATGGGCCAATATATTTTTGTTCGTATTATTTTGATTGATATTGCCTCTTCAATAAATTATTTCAGTTATTTTTGAATTGCGAATAAACTGGAAAAAGGATCCAGTTATTATGTGCTTGAACTAGTTGTCAGAAAAATATGTTGATTTTTTTTTTCAAAATTGTCAATAAATTTGAGAGGGTCAATTTATTTTTACCTGAACCGGTTATAAAAAGAAAAATATTGCTTTCATTATGAAGGAGAAATAAATAGATAAGATTGTAAAATATTTTCTTATGTAGGGGTTCCTTGGGACATCACTATTATTGGAAGGGTTCCACGAAGGTAAAAAGGTTGGGAAACACTAGATAACACGATTGTCGTTCTATGATGATTACTCAACGATTATCATCGAGGGGGTACTATTTTGCTTGGGGCGTCTGTGTCTATGCGGTTTTAGACGAGACAGTATCCCGTGAAGGTAACCTAGTTTTGCAAGAAAATTACTTTGAGTAAATTGAGTTGAAAGGAGAGGCTGCTAATTAAATATCTTCTAGTAAAAGAGATGGAAGCTGAAGAAGTTCTTTTCCAACTGTACGGAGGAAAAATGGCTAAAAAACATTTGATGTTTGAACTGAAGAATGAAGAGGGATTATAACAGGAATTGACTGCGTACCAGCTGCGTGATGACCCTAATAAATTTGTCGATTTTTTTTCCCTTTCTTTTGAACAGTTCGACTTCCTGGTTGAATTGATCGAAAACGATATCCAAGAAGTCTATAACAGAAATCTGTACCCACTGACGCTTGAAGAAAAAATTGCCATCACATTAAGCTATGTGCCTACTTTTAATTTTTGCATGTTTATGCAGTTTCGAATTTGAAACTTTAAAAAAAAGCTATTGAACAAAACACAAGTTTATTTTCTATTTATTAAACACTGAAACATCAGTTAGACTTTTCATGAAATAGCCACACTGCTCTCTTCACCTTGATATTCTACGATCATTCATCGTCTTGTGTCACTACACAATTTGCAGAAGATGAGTTTTTATGACAAATGAGTCGACCTTGCCAGGGGATTGAACCCTGGGCATCAAAAATAGAAACAGTTGAAAAACCATTGCCTTAACTAATAGAGCAATAGTTTTACACCTATCTCTGATGTCCAGGACTCGATCCCCTGAGCGTCCTAAGTCCTGAATCAAATTTCAGTTTTTGTTTATGAATGCAGAAGAGCACTTTGCGATTGCATAATTATTTTATCAATTAAAGGTTGTATTAGGAAACCTGCGTAAAAGTCTTGAAATGATTCCTAGGCACTCTTCATTTAAGTTTTGATCTCTTTAGACGGGGCCAAAAACAGAAATAAAAACTCTGATGAGATTTTTCCTTTTATCATTGCCAACAAATCCTCAAAATTTCATGCCATTCTATTGATAATGCAAACTACTGTGAATTAGATTCAAACTCACCTGGTCTTCCCGCTTTAGCGGTGATTTCTGCCCAGACGTTGTCTTTTACACGTTGGTCCTTGTATTTGGAATGAGAAAGCTGCCAAATGATGGATGTTTGGCAACTTCTTCCACAAGGCTCTCATCTTGTTCCTCAGCAAACTTAGGAGCCATGACGCATGTACCCCTTCCAGTTCAAGTAATCGTTAACGGCTACGATTATATTCACCCTCCAGCCAACCGACTATTCAGAACCAACGATGATCGTTAATAACTCCAGCGTCATTCGTTCAAAGAGAAAAATTCCAATTTAAAAAAACCAGCAAATTAGTGCTCTAAAAATCGTTTGACATTATCGTTAATCCATGAGCGATCGTCGTTGAGCGATAATCGCACCGAGCAAAACCTACCTATAAGGTGTTGACGGCAGAGGTCCGAATTACCAAGGTCATTACTGAGGATCCTCTAATTCCAAAGCGAAGGTTGTTTATCCCATGAAATGCCCTCCTTTGCTTCGGCGGACATTCGACTCGCTTTGGAAACTCGTCAGCGTCAAGTGCCTGTCGTTGAAGAGAAAACAGGTCACTCTTGCAGTTTGCTCTTTCTGCCTAAATAACGCTTGGCATTCCATTTGCATTCTCTAACGGTTCCTCTTCCGTGTTAAGGCAGTAATACAGACGTGACAACGACGGCACTCATAGAAAGGTCAGAAAGTCACTATCATCTGAACGGTTAGCTTAAGAAATCAAAATAATGGTAGTTATTGACAGGCCAGAGATGTAAATAATTGTACAGCTATGCTCAACTCTGACAGGACATGATTGTTTTTGTGTCGTCCAGAATCTGACTCAACGTAACGTTGTCAAGTAGTGTTAAACTTTTTTTTTTATTTCTAATGTCATACATGTCGTCAATTTTGCGAATTCACAGCTAGCACTATTGTATGAATATGATCCCTTTTATACATTGGTATAATTCGTAACCTGTGTGATTTCAACTGATTTTTGTCTTTTTTTACATTGCTTACCTCAAAGAACCATGTGATAAGGTTAGCGGTGCCTTCAGTGACAGCGCACTTAACATGCTTCTCGGGCTGGTCAACGTAACTACCTCTGCAACGTTATAACAGTAGATCTAATAAGCTCAACAGTCATAATATCTTCGAAATAAGAGTATGACTTACTACAAGTTTTCTTTGAATGTTGAAGTTTTAGGTTGTGTTCAAGCTGCCTGTATGTTGTAAAATGATTTATAGGCCTTAAAAATAACCTAAGCCTTCTGAGATGTAATCTCTGTTACTAAAGAATTTATTTGTAGAGATTACCTGTTCTTTAAGAATAAAAGATGATGATGATTTTAATTATGTGGAGAAGATGGATATTAATCGAAATATCTACTAGTATTAATATCAAGGCCTATGGAACACTTGGTTTTTTTTAACTGGCTTAAAATATTATTTTCTTCTAAGTGCTTCTGAACGCTTTTGGTGTATAATTTATGCATTCATAATGTAACTTGAAGTGCAAGAATGTGTACATAACTTCATATGCTTTCTGGCCAGAAATTGTGAATGCTAAGTGCGATGTAATTATAGTAAGTAAGGAAATATAAGACACCTAGGCCTAGGAACAAAATTTTGGCTTTAACAAAAGAATAATTGCATAGGCGAATATTTGCTAGTAGCCATAATTTTTGAAGTGGTTAAGAAATATAACTTAAATCATTTTATTTTTAGGAAAATCCAAATATTACTTCAACTAATATAAAATAAATGGCTTCAAGATAATTTCATTGTCGTTACTCATTGTAGCGTAGACCTGTTACACCAACAGTTGCGTCGCCACTCCACCGGTTGCGTCACGCATGTATGTACATATATTTATGTATGTATATATATATATATATATATATATATATATATATATATATATATATATATATATATATATATATATATATATATATATATATATGTATATATATATATATATATATATATATATATATATATATATATATATATATATATATATATATATATATATATATATATATATTTATCTATCTATATATATATATATATATATATATATATATATATATATATATATATATATATATATATATATATATATATATATATATATATATATATATATATATATATATATATATATATATATATATATATATATATATATATATATATATATGCCTTGTTCAAATATGAGTCTCCATTGCATTCCTGGCCACATAAAATGTATTCCTTAATGACCAACTATAAACCCAACAATAGCTCAACAGCGAACTGTGTTTACAGCCATAAACTCAGCCATTAAATAAGTTTGCTGTTTCTCTAGAGAAAAAATGGGGATAATGTTCATGATGTGTGCGCTGGCCTCAACGGAAAATTATAGATATGA
>JANJGK010000017.1:3838409-3840546 GCA_039081455.1 Macrobrachium rosenbergii | reverse complement strand
GATGAAGTCTTGACGCCAGAGACAGGACAGACACGAAGATTTTTTATTTATATTTAATTTATTTACTTATTTATTTTGTTCCTCGGTACAGAGTTAATGTAATTTTTCCTTATAAGTTTAAACGCTTCGAGTTGTTTTAGGAGAATACTTTTTAGAATTCACAAACCGAACTGAATCTCGTAAAAAATGTCATGGGAATCAAAACGTTTACATTATTTAGATAACATGAAATAAGTCATATATGATACATCACGTCAGAACTGAACAAGAAAGCAAACACAAACAGGCACATATACACACACACATACACGGATTCACACGCACAGACAGGCATAACATAGTGGCTTAGTACTAAGAAGAGCACGCACACAAACACATAACCTCGTTGCCTATAGATCTTAGAAGGTAGATGTATTGTTACATTAATTCTGAAGCGTACCATGGAGCTAGAAAACAGAAAGACCAGAATAAAATCTTCAGCAATTTACAGATAATTTAAGGATTTCGGTTTTAACTTCACCAAAGATATTTGAAATAAAAACTCAGGCAATACCAAAAATAAAGGGTAGCTTGACTGATTCCAGTACTGACGGGTAAATATACTAATAGCTAGCGTTGTAAACCTTAGCAACATTCTCAATAAACGATAATTACCTCCGGAGATATACGGGGGTTATCTCATAACATCCATTGTTTCACCAGTAATTGGATTATTATAGTACGAATAATTGGCTGCTGAAACAGGAGCATACATGGCATATATACGTCAAACAGGATATGCTGAAATAGATATAAAGAAATAACCAAGGGAGTGGGGAGGAAGAACTATGCTTCCCAGAGATACACCGAAATTTATTATTTCACAATATTGATTTCAGATGCGTGGTTTTTCTTTTTATCATTTCCTCAAACAGCCAGGCGCTTGAAGGATGTACTGAACCTGAATAGAAAAATACCTTTAAAAATAGCTGAGTAATCGTTTCAGAGGTCGTAACAACCATCTATGTTTCCTATTTACTCATCTTAAACTAAGAACATGAGCTGCGGATCCTTCGACTGATGTAGCAAAAGAGATTTAAATGGAGCTCCTGTAGTTATTACTTTTATACTGCCCAAATGGGGCAGAACATTTATTATGCTACTATATTGTATAGATAAAATTAAATGAAGGAAAAATATGCAATTTTTAGTCGTAATATTTTCAGGAAGTTGATCAGAAGGTGAAGATAACGAACATCCTGGAAAGTATACTCCGAAAATCAACGAACTCACAACTGGCAAAGTGCTGCTTATTGGTCACGACGTATATTTAGCGCGGGGTATATTATAATCATGTATGCGAAAGAAAGTAACCTTACCGAGTGAGAGGCGTTCTTATATTTGATTAACGCAGTGATAAAAGTACTGTAATTATCATCAGTAAAAGAGAAAAGATATAACTTAAAAGCTTCACTCAGTATGGCATTTTTCGAAAGACTGAAACTCAGTATGGCATTTTTCGAAAGACTGAAAAATAATATTTCTTGTTGCTTAAAATAGTATTTTTATCTCACTTACCTTCTATTTTCATTTACTAAATACCTGGATCTAATTAAGGTAGATTTCTTCACACACGGGCTCTCTCTCACACACACATACACACAGACACAACACACACAAAGTTATATATATATATATATATATATATATATATATATATATATATATATATATATATATATATATATATATATTATATATACACATACATACATACATACATACATATACGTGTATACGTATGTATTGGTGCGTGTGTCATTATGCATGTACAAATACATGTATGTAAGATGTGCCGGATAATAAAGAACAAAGAAAATTTAGGTTTATTTTAGCAGAGATGATACTATATGCTATTAAAATTAAGAATCTGCGTTTTCAAACGTTTACATGAAATCATTTTTTGTGAACATCATTGTAACATTTATCTGTTGGGTTTCACTTTATATGTTGAAGTTGATTTTCCCAACTAACGTCAACATTTAAATTTATCTTTCATTTCTATTTTCATATAGACTCTTGTGAGATACAAATAAGAAAGTTCTTCAAATAATGATCATATTCTTCCTTTGCTTTTTAGTTAAAAGCAAAAATCATT
>JANJGK010000017.1:3823409-3835909 GCA_039081455.1 Macrobrachium rosenbergii | reverse complement strand
TCAATGGTTTACGTCAACTGGAGTCGCTGAATAGGCTTTCGTCGCGGGTTCGTGTCCCCACGATTCCAATTCATTTATCACTTATATAAATTCCCCTTCGGCGACAATTCTCCATCGGAGATATACCGAGGTAGCGTGAATTTCGATATTAAGCGACATTTGTAGCTTCATGATTGTATATAAATCACGGTGTGATAAAAATTTCATAATAAGAGCTTTGTGTTCCAAACGTACCAATGAACTGTCATGGCGGAGGTGGGTCATTGTCGAGGCTAGTACATTTACCCGCTCACGACGGGTAAAAGCAGCACGACATCTCGGCAAAAGACTTATACCTCTCTTGATGGCTCAATGGTTTACGTCAACTGGAGTCGCTGAATAGGCTTTCGTCGCGGGTTCGTGTCCCCACGATTCCAATTCATTTATCACTTATATAAATTCCCCTTCGACGACAATTCTCCAACGGAGATATACCGAGGTAGCGTGAATTTCGATATTAAGCGACATTTGTAGCTTCATGATTGTATATATATATATATATATATATATATATATATATATATATATATATATATATATAATATAATATATATATATATATATATATATATATATATATATATATGAATGTCTTTTCCTGTAATACTACAGTGTAATATGAAAATAAGAAGGCCCATAAAACACTATTTAAACGTTGAAACCATATATTTCGGGCACTTGTTTCTGTGCCCCTGTTCACTGGTAGAATATGGACAGGTGGAAAGTTACAATGGTATATATACAAAAACATGAAGGTGTGGCCTTAGGCCTCCGATGTTAAGGAGGTGGCGTTTCTTAAGAAGGAGGAGATTGACCAAATTCCCTAGTGGTTTTTGGCCTCATTAGCTCCCGTTTGGCGATGGATCTGGCGGTCGCGTTTCTTGGGTTATCTTCTTCAAAAGGGGTCCGAGGATTAAGGCGTCAATGGCGTCCGATTTCCAATGTCCTCCTGACAGGTTCATATTGTTGGTTTGATTGATGATAGCAGATTCCAGCATCTTTCTTTTGTACGGACAGCTACTCTTGAAAACCAACTCCGCCCCACTCCAGTTAATGACATGCCCTGTATTTCTAATATGTAGGAAAATTCCCGAACTCTCCGAAGTGTAACGTACTGATCTTTTGTGCTCTGTTATTCTTTGCGAGAGCGA
Source organism: Macrobrachium rosenbergii (assembly GCA_039081455.1). Taxonomy (NCBI): domain Eukaryota; kingdom Metazoa; phylum Arthropoda; class Malacostraca; order Decapoda; family Palaemonidae; genus Macrobrachium; species Macrobrachium rosenbergii. The sequence continues at coordinate 3,834,719 of JANJGK010000017.1, read as the reverse complement.
TCTACCTGTCTCGCCTACATAGATGTCATGACAATTACTACACGGTATCTTGTAAACTCCGGCTTCTTCCCTTTTGTTATTTAAGTATACGTTAACGAGCGAACTCCCGATGGATTTGGGATAATGGAAAATGAAAGGATTATTAGAACTGAGTTGCTCGGTGGCCTTTTGGATGTTTTCATCGTATGGAAGCTTTATTTTGTTGTTGAAATCTATTTGTCTGTTGTGAGTGGGACCTCTGTAGTATATTTTATTTGCTTTATTAATAACCCTCTAGATAATGTGTGGTGGATAGAGCAGTTGCGTTAGGTGTTGGCGGATCGTGTTAAATTCTTGATCCAGGTACTCATTTGAACATATCCTAAGTCCAAATGAGTACCTGGATCAAGAATTTAACACGATCCGCCAACACCTAACGCAACTGCTCTATCCACCACACATTATCGAGAGGGCTATTAATAAAGCAAATAAAATATAATACAGAGGTCCCACTCACAACAGACAAATAGATTTCAACAACAAAATAAAGCTTCCATATGATGAAAACATCCAAAAGGCCACCGAGCAACTCAGTTCTAATAATCCTTTCATTTTCCATTATCCCAAATCCATCGGGAGTTCGCTCGTTAACGTATACTTAAATAACAAAAGGGAAGAAGCCGGAGTTTACAAGATACCGTGTAGTAATTGTCATGACATCTATGTAGGCGAGACAGGTAGATCGCTCTCGCAAAGAATAACAGAGCACAAAAGATTAGTACCTTACGCTTCGGAGAGTTCGGGAATTTTCCTACATATTAGAAATACAGGGCATGTCATTAACTGGAGTGGGGCGGAGTTGGTTTTCAAGAGTAGCTGTCCGTACAAAAGAAAGATGCTGGAATCTGCTATCATCAATCAAACCAACAATATGAACCTGTCAGGAGGACATTGGAAATCGGACGCCATTGACACCTTAATCCTCGGACCCCTTTTGAAGAAGATGACCCAAGAAACGCGACCGCCAGATCCATCGCCAAACGGGAGCTAATGAGGCCAAAAACCACTAGGGAATTTGGTCAATCTCCTCCTTCTTAAGAAACGCCACCTCCTTAACATCGGAGGCCTAAGGCCACACCTTCATGTTTTTGTATATATACCATTGTAACTTTCCACCTGTCCATATTCTACCAGTGAACAGGGGCACAGAAACAAGTGCCCGAAATATATGGTTTCAACGTTTAAATAGTGTTTTATGGGCCTTCTTATTTTCATATATATATATATATATTCTGCTAAGTCAAGTTGTATGCCTCACCTGAAAAAGAATATTTTCTAACCTTTCCCTAATAGAAAATGTAATGAAAAGAAAATTAATTATTATCTTTCCGCGATGTAAAAAAAAGTTATAGATAGATAGCAGATTCAATAGTCTCATCCTAAGATCGCATGTGAATAAAAATTCATCGGTTAATGAATCACCAAGAATTATGCAATTCTCAGTAAGCTAAATGACTTACCAATTCATTTTTTTTTTTTTTTTTTTTTTTTTGTAGACGAAGACGAGATATGTGAGAAATCCACATCAGCAGACGGTATAGATTTGTGAAATAATCGGTCAAAAGTATAGCTCACTCATCCCCACCCGCTACCTCCCCTACGCACACAAAAAATCTACACCTAATCAAGATTTTCCTCTTCTCTGCTCATGATTATTAGGTGATGATTTTTTCAGGATATCACATTTCATTGTCGTTTCATTTCACGCAATTGTACTTTTAAAATTCTTGTAGACTTTTATTATACTATACCTAAATAAAAAAAAATAAGTAATTCTACTTGTTATGGAGAAGTAAAACCTGAGGCAGAACATACACAGACGAATCAAACGACTGCAAACGATTGTTAAAGTTGTGAGTAATTATCCTCAAGTTTCAGGCTGTTGCGGAAGTGGAGCAGAGGCTCGGATAATTATGCGTCTGGTATCAAGTTAATTAGATCCTCACCGAATGAACTGCTTATATTTGCATGGCAAATGGAAGCAAGATTCACTCCTTTGTTCGCATTTTATGAAATAACAAGATAACATTCGTAGTATGCTTAAATTTATAGTAATTACTAAGCTAAAGCCAAATATAAAATAGTGAATTATACCATAAACCCTGTCATTTCTCTGTTTTTCCCTCTTTTTTATAATTAAAACTCAGAGTACACTACAAATTTGAGAAACGCATATAAAAGCATTAATGATGCTTATAAACCTTTTAAGACTATTGGGAGAGGAAAGGTAAACCTGTCATTTCAATAGAATAATATATAGATACTTTTGCGTAATATAAGCATATACGATTTATCAGGTTACTTACAATGCTCGATATGTTATAAGTGAGATTAGCCAATACAGCCTATACAGGAACTAAGCGGCGACTCAGCAGCAATTCTAACGAAAAACACAAATAAGATGCTAAAAATGCAGTCACTGAGGTAAAATTTCGCTACCATTTACCTTGAAGATAGGGTTTTAGAAAACTACTGCTGCCACTTGCAAAATTATCGAACTCTCTCTCTCTCTCTCTCTCTCTCTCTCTCTCTCTCTCTCTCTCTCTCTCTCTCTCTCTCTCTCTTTCAATTATGAGTCACGAATGAATCCCTAACAACCAAGGAGAGACAGCGGTTTGCTCTAAAACTCTGAACACTGTTACTTCAAGTCGTTATGTTGACACTAGAATGTCTGAGATGCAGAAATCCTTGACTATTTTATGCTCCTGTTGGCAGAGGACGGATTTCTTTTGAAAAGAAAGACTTATCCCTGTTTAATTATGTAGTTTTTCTATATGATTCCAAGGAAAGTATTCTGAGTTTAGTGCAAGCATAAGAGAAGGCTTTTACATTTGTACACACATATGATACAGACATGTGGAAGCTTTTGTATTTATTCGTAATTTAGGTACAAACAGGCAAGAGACATAGCAAAACAAAGTCTTCGTATATCTTTTTTCCAAATTAAATCTCTCTCTCTCTCACTCTCTCTCTCTCTCTCTCTCTCTCTCTCTCTCTCTCTCTCTCTCTCTCTCTCTCTCTCTCTCTCTCTCTCTCTCTTTATATGTGTAGTACTGTATAAGTCGGTTATTTAGTTGCTTCCTTTAAATAGAATCCAGTGAGAGGGAACTATATCAATCCACATACATTTACAATCTAAACTCTCGCCCAATACTTCACAAGTTTTGGTTCCAAATAAAGAATTAAAACACTTTCTTTAGAAAAAAAAAATGAGTTCCCATTAAGCACTTTTATTACTCTATTCTGTGTAAACACTCGGAAGATGGGTTTCGGATCTCTTTCCCACCACCCTCTCTCTCTCTCTCTCTCTCTCTCTCTCTCTCTCTCCTTGAACTTATCCTTCCTTCTTTTTATATGATACCTCTGGCTCTCGAAATCCGAAATCCCTTGCCGATCCCTACCTCCCGATCCCAATCCCATCTCCTAGGCAAGAATTACTAAGCATCTTCCTGCTCTTGTAACTTAGAGTGCAATTTCGTGAACACGAAGCAGAGTTTTCCCTTCCTGAAAACAAATATTGAGGGAAGAAGGAGAAGACTTTTCAGAGTATGAATGCAACCGTCGACTGGCTGTGGGATATCTCGGTTTTAAATACACGACTAGGCTACAGTGCGAAGGGGAATATCGGGGTTTTATTTACCAAAGAGGGAAAACGTCGTTTTTTTCTCCGCTTCCACAAATGGAGATTTTGGATGTAGGTGGATCTCTTTTTCCAGAAGACCTGCAGACAGAAGGTCATGTTTATTTAGGAGGACTCGTAAGTGCAAATTTACCAAGCGCTTCTAAAAGGCTTTGCGGCGGAGCATTTTTGTAGTGCCAAGTACACATTTAGAGACACATTTTCTCTCAGTACGAATTTGTGTTACGAGAAATGACTAAGAGAGATTAAAGTTTCTTCACTCTGTTCATCTGCCTACTGCCTTAGGTTAAATTTCGCTAATAAAGACTGAGTATCCCAGCATCTGAGGTAAAATAGTAATAAATTCTATGATAAGGCTCAAGGAAGTCATCTTTGTCCAGCATTCACCAGAGAGAGAGAGAGAGAGAGAGAGAGAGAGAGAGAGAGAGAGATGACATTAATTAGATAGGATTATAGCACATAAGGGACGTGCTGAAAAATTCTTACCTTGAGTTTACTTCTAATTTGGCACGGATAAACATGCGGTTACATTTGCACTCCCCATGAAGATATATTTACTCAGAATTTTAATTGGGAGAAATTTTTTATTCAAGGAAATACTTATGAGATATCTTTACCCTATGGAACAAATATGAAAAATTATTTAACAATTTTTAAGCATATGATTTTGCAGCAAAGAGAACTGTGAAATGAAAACTCGCCTCCCGTCGTTATCAACCATATGAGTATTCATAATAATAAGTTCAGTCTAAGATAATGAAATTAGTGGTGTCGCGGACATCTTCAGAAATTTCTTGTGTTTTTTTTTTTTAATTATGAAGAAAAAAGTTCATTGGGAGACGAGTAAGAAAATGCATACATGCATTTACACATGCACATATAGCATTCAGAGTAATACTTTATGTATTTGTCTTATAGCCTGCTTACATATGTTACTACAACAGCTGCCCTAATTCTTGCTAGAGGATCACGGTCATAACTATTTTGACTGTTCAATACGCCACAATGCTATTGTAAATATCAATATTAGTAAGTGCATTATTTTCTCTTTCTTTCCCTTCTCTCCACTTAACCTCCCCTCCCTCTCTCTCTCTCTCTTCGAAAAATTTTCATGATTTTCCAACAACCCGAATTCACTGCGATTGTGAGAGAGAGAAAAAAAGTAGCTCAACGCGCGCGCGCGCGAGAGAGAGAGAGAGAGAGAGAGAGAGAGAGAGAGAGAGAGAGAGAGAGAGAGAGAGAGAGAGAGAGAGAGAGAGAGAGAGAGAATGTTCACACGTCCTAAAATTTTTGTCGAATTCCATTCTGCGGAGTTTATCCCAAATGAACGTCGAGGTCTTTTATTTGTATCTGTCAGCGTTTGAAAGCGCGACATTTGTGAAAAAAATAATACAATTCTTCCTTTGGGATCACTTTATATTTGCGAACAACAATGAAATAATATTCACTGAAAGTTAGATATAACGTGTTAATATTTTTTCTTCTTACAGGCAGGGTTGATATAGGCAGATTCTGTAACAATTAGTTTGATGAAAAAGTAGGTTTGACTGAAAACATAAGGAGAAATGATAAGCACTCCATTTTTTTATATTGTAAGGTATTCTGATTTTTTTTCTAATCACAAACATGTTAAATTTTTTTATCATACAATCGAGCATTGCAAAGTTAATGCGTCATGTTACAGGACTAATTTGTCAGAGAACCGTTAAAGTTACGAATCAAGTTCATGTCCAGTAATGGAGATCTTTTTATATTGCCACCAATTTTATTTGCTTACCACATGGGAAACAGTTACATTTTTTATAGAATATTCGACTGTATCGTTCATACGAGTCTTATTTGTCATATTGACATCTCAGATGAAAGTTATCAAACTAACGAATGAGTGAGACAATACAAAAAGGTCTAACCGCTTTGGATGAGACACATTATTTGTCGATCTTTTCTTTCTGTTTTTAAGCACAATAATGATACACTTAAATTACAAAGCTTTATTCATTATTATTATTATTGCTTACAATCTGTTTTCTGATATTAAGTCAACAATATTATTCCTTGGAGATTCTTGAATATTTATCTGTTGTTTTGTTAGGTTTTGGAATGTTCGTTGTACTTCAAGAGCTCCTTATGGTAGAAGCATAATATAATTTAAAACTGAAAAGTTCTTCTTTCGAAAACTTTCCTTCAGCTGGAAAGTGTTCTAATCTAATTTAGAACTTTATATACTTCTTAATGTTGTATTTGTTATGAATCTTTTATCTTATGTAAATCAAGCCTTTAAAAAATTTTAAGAACCTGAAGATGGACGTGAGTTAGTAATAACTGTAAGCCTTAAAAACGAAAAGAGTAAGAATTAAAGATTATTCGTCTGATTTTTATACGCTTACCATTAATCGATATGTGATATGGGTCTACTTTTGGCTTAAAAGAAACCCGATTCCTTGACTGAAAATAACACACCGTAAAATGAAATACTTGCGGTAAAGTTCTATTAAGAATGACCAAATTAAGATTCATCTAAGTGGAACGAGTCTCTACTGACGGTCTCAACTTTTCAATTGCGATTCGCTTCTCATTTTAATCCAAGGGAAAAGTTTCCGACCCTCCAAATGAAATTTCCCATAGAATCGACCAAACTTTGATTAATCTCCAGTGCTAATGCAAGGAATTCCTTCCTCCCGTCCAGGACAGAAATGCACTGGTTAATTAATTATTGAAGATATTAGAAGAAAAGAAGCACTGATAAGGGAAGTTAACTTTCGTGAAAGACAAACTACAAAGATGAATTTCGGAGGCTTCACAGGACTAATTAGGATTTTTTTTCTAATCGGAATGGTTCAAATCCAGTTTATTCGTAAATAAAATCTCTATATCTGCACATTGCATAGACATGGAGAGACGTTGATTGACGAAATATTACACTCGTCTAAGTGCAATCACATGCACTAAAGGTATGACCATAAACAAGCAACCAAAAAACACTATTTCCGTAAACATACTTGAACTGACTCTATTAAGTAAACACGCTGTTGAATATATCATTGAACACTTTTCAAAACATACAATAAGCCCTGGAAATTCAAAAGAGAAAAACTGATCTGTTCTGAGATATCTGAATAATCCAGCTGAATGTAAAATACTATTTATTTTCAATTAAGAAGGGAACAGGTGCAGGCTAACATGGCTCTGAGAATGGTGTGTTCTAAATGGAGCATTATAATGCTTCATTTTGCCCGTCGCACCGCAGTAAGTGAGGCATTGGAAGCTAAGACTAGGATGTGACAGAGGGGTTGACCTGACTGGGGATTGTCGTGTCATCGGAAAATATCTATACTTGGAAAGAGGACCTTCGTTTAACTGAGCTTCAACTTGTTAGTCAGTCGGGGTTATCTACCTTTAGCATTACAGTAATGTGTCCTTTTATCCGTTTTTATTGTTGGTAATAATGGATAGGTGTTACTTTAGCAATGTTCTCAGAAAGTGTGTTGGTCTCATATATATATATATATATATATATATATATATATATATATATATATATATATATATATATATATATATATATATATATATATATATATATATATATATACTGTATATATATATATATATATATATATATATATATATATATATATATATATATATATATATATATATATATATATATATATATATATATATATATATATATATCAAAAGCAAGGATAGGCGACGACCAGCAGGGCACATCAGTGTGAGGGTGGACCAGGGAAACCAGTTAACTCTAACATATTTCTTTATTCCCAACGTTTCGTAATAATTTCTCTATTACATCTTCAGGGATCTGTTGAATAATGAACAGATTACTTAAAAAGTTACTGTAAAAGCTTTAAAAATCATAAGAAAAATAAAAAAATAAAATTCACCAACTACAATACAATACAGCTAAAAATAACACAGAACAAAAAACCGCTAACCAACCTTAGGTGGAGAGAGAAAACGACAGAATGATCATAGACAGAGTTAACTCAGGTACAGTTGTGTAGAGGAGGTTTGGGTATTTAACTGGGGGACTAGTTGTTTGATAAACAATGACTCAAGTATTGGCAATTCGAGAGAATTTGCTGTTTGGCCTATTATGCTGAAGTCATTTCTTTCAATATGGGTTTTGCAGATTTTAGAATGAGCTCTGATATTAGAATGTTCTGGATTGGAGAGCCTACAACCAGTACGAAAACTTATTCCCCGATGGGAGTCGATTCTGACCCTCAGTAACCTCCTCGTGGATCCGACATATGTCCCAGAGTTACACTTAGGGCAAGTATATTTATACACCACGTTAGAGGATAAAAAGGGGCTTAATCGATCCTTGTAGTTAAAAAACGAACCTATTGTTAGAGGATTTTTGGGAATTAATTTTAAATTAATCGCACCATAATGCTTGTGGATAATTTGCATAAATCGTTTTCTGAAAGAGTCATCGTGTGAGAAGGGAAATTTGGCGTAAAAATTTAATTTAGGTACTGTTGGAGGCTTTGTGACGTTAGTGAATTGCTTATTAAGAAAAATTCGAAGCTGTTTAAAAAATAAAGTTTGCGGAAAGCAGTTACTCATAAAATATTCTAAGAGGAAATTAATTTCCTGATGAAAGGAATGCCAGTTCGAAGTAATGAAAAACGCCCTGTGGAGGAGAGTAAAAATAGAATTAAGTTTAAAATTATAAAAACAAGAGCTGTAATAATTACATCCTAAACCAGTAAACGTCTTCTTCCTAAAAACAGAAGTATTAAAAGAACCATCACTTCTGGTGACAAGAACGTCTAAAAAAGGCAATTGATTGTTCACTTCTTTTTCCACAGTAAATTTAATGTTGTTATGCTGAGAATTGACATATGTTAAAAAAGAGTCAATATCAAAGTCATTTTTAAATAGGGCGAAGGTGTCATCAATATACCTAACATAAAAAAGCGGGTGAAACCTGAGTGGGCATTCATCCAACATGCGCTCTTCCAGCGAGCACATGAAGATGTTGGCAAAAGTTGGACCCAAAGGGGAACCCATGGCTACACCGTCGGTTTGTTTAAAAAGCTTGCCATCGAAAATAAAGGCAGTGTCCCGCACTGCCAGCTCTAAAAAAGTTTTAAAAGATGTTCGACTAAAATTGTTAAAAACAGCATCTGGTTCAGGAAAAAGTTTACTTAAGATAATATCGATAGTTTCCTCCACAGGAACATTAGTAAAAAGCGATTCTACATCTAAACTGGCCATTTTAAGATCCGCGTCTTGTGGTTTGTTTGTCACAGGATCATCGTTTGGGGTCCTATACGGTCTTCCAAAAGTACATAAACCTAATTTACCCATGAGACCTATTTTAGCATCCTATAATACACCCAACTATAAATTGGCGAAATATCTAGTACCTCTGTTGGAACCTTTGACTAGAAATAATTTTACTCTTAATAATTCATACACTTTTAAGGAAAAAATTTTACCACAAGACGCGGATCTTAAAATGGCCAGTTTAGATGTAGAATCGCTTTTTACTAATGTTCCTGTGGAGGAAACTATCGATATTATCTTAAGTAAACTTTTTCCTGAACCAGATGCTGTTTTTAACAATTTTAGTCGAACATCTTTTAAAACTTTTTTAGAGCTGGCAGTGCGGGACACTGCCTTTATTTTCGATGGCAAGCTTTTTAAACAAACCGACGGTGTAGCCATGGGTTCCCCTTTGGGTCCAACTTTTGCCAACATCTTCATGTGCTCGCTGGAAGAGCGCATGTTGGATGAATGCCCACTCAGGTTTCACCCGCTTTTTTATGTTAGGTATATTGATGACACCTTCGCCCTATTTAAAAATGACTTTGATATTGACTCTTTTTTAACATATGTCAATTCTAAGCATAACAACATTAAATTTACTGTGGAAAAAGAAGTGAACAATCAATTGCCTTTTTTAGACGTTCTTGTCACCAGAAGTGATGGTTCTTTTAATACTTCTGTTTTTAGGAAGAAGACGTTTACTGGTTTAGGATGTAATTATTACAGCTCTTGTTTTTATAATTTTAAACTTAATTCTATTTTTACTCTCCTCCACAGGGCGTTTTTCATTACTTCGAACTGGCATTCCTTTCATCAGGAAATTAATTTCCTCTTAGAATATTTTATGAGTAACTGCTTTCCGCAAACTTTATTTTTTAAACAGCTTCGAATTTTTCTTAATAAGCAATTCACTAACGTCACAAAGCCTCCAACAGTACCTAAATTAAATTTTTACGCCAAATTTCCCTTCTCACACGATGACTCTTTCAGAAAACGATTTATGCAAATTATCCACAAGCATTATGGTGCGATTAATTTAAAATTAATTCCCAAAAATCCTCTAACAATAGGTTCGTTTTTTAACTACAAGGATCGATTAAGCCCCTTTTTATCCTCTAACGTGGTGTATAAATATACTTGCCCTAAGTGTAACTCTGGGACATATGTCGGATCCACGAGGAGGTTACTGAGGGTCAGAATCGACTCCCATCGGGGAATAAGTTTTCGTACTGGTTGTAGGCTCTCCAATCCAGAACATTCTAATATCAGAGCTCATTCTAAAATCTGCAAAACCCATATTGAAAGAAATGACTTCAGCATAATAGGCCAAACAGCAAATTCTCTCGAATTGCCAATACTTGAGTCATTGTTTATCAAACAACTAGTCCCCCAGTTAAATACCCAAACCTCCTCTACACAACTGTACCTGAGTTAACTCTGTCTATGATCATTCTGTCGTTTTCTCTCTCCACCTAAGGTTGGTTAGCGGTTTTTTGTTCTGTGTTATTTTTAGCTGTATTGTATTGTAGTTGGTGAATTTTATTTTTTTATTTTTCTTATGATTTTTAAAGCTTTTACAGTAACTTTTTAAGTAATCTGTTCATTATTCAACAGATCCCTGAAGATGTAATAGAGAAATTATTACGAAACGTTGGGAATAAAGAAATATGTTAGAGTTAACTGGTTTCCCTGGTCCACCCTCACACTGATATATATATATATATATATATATATATATATATATATATATATATATATATATATATATATATATATATATATATATATATATATATATATATATATATATATATATATATATATATATATATATATATATATATATATATATATATATATATATATATATATATATATATATATATATATATATATATATATATATATATATATATATATTCATTGAAATAGTGTCAAACATTTCAATTTATCCCCAATTTAATATCAAAGTTTGTCCATAAATTTAGAAAAACGTGTGCCGCCTTCAAACTGAGATATTAACTATACCGAGTAACTATAGGGTACATTTTCTTCAAGGATTACATAATTACGAGAAATTCCTGACCCTCACTACATCCGTCGTGATTCGCGAGGGTCCAGTGAGAACTTGGTCATCAATAACCTCTTTATTAAAGTTGTCAAACCATAACAGTATAACATGAATAGGGGTTTTAGGTCCCAAAATTTTACTGATATTCATAATTTTCGTAGTGTTTACTCTTGTGTAATGTATTATCTTATTGGTATAAATGATAGTAGTTGTGTATGTATGTATGTACGTATGTGTGTGTACGTGTGTGTATGTA
>JANJGK010000017.1:3815909-3818409 GCA_039081455.1 Macrobrachium rosenbergii | reverse complement strand
GTGTTCTTTTCTCGTGATTTGAATACAAACAAAAGAAGATTTTTTTATCTCCATTCTTTTGTTTTGATAATTTTTCGATTTTCAATGTTCTTTTAAAGTAATGGGAACGGTACTTTATTCAGAAAATTAACGAAAATACCAAAAAAATTTTATATCATTTTATATTCAAAATACACTCATGAAAAAGTTTCTTTGTAGAATACCTAAAGAATCCTTATGTCAACGACTCAAAAAAGGAACTGGAATTGGTTTATAGAGCTTCCATTTTGTCCTGGCAGCATAGAGGAGGCTCTTACAAAAGGGAAAAAACTTCTTTAATGTCGGAGGAAGGAAGAGCCTTTGCGAAAGTTAGCCGGACGGAGACAGGGAAGTTTCAGCCGGCATCCGAATCGCGAGGGATGCAGAACTTCGATGAGCCGAGGAAGTGGTGGCTTTAACGATGCTGCATTTGCTATGGTTGTCGTTTATTGTTGCTTTTCTTGGTGTGTGGCATTATTGCTGTTATCATTTATGATTTCTTGTTCTATGTAAAAACGCCCTGAAGCGGTAGTTTGAGAATAATTACACTTTAGAGTCTTTTTGTGTTTAAGTCTTGAGAAAGGTAGAGTACATGCAACAAATATATATATATATATATATATATATTATATATATATATATATATATATATATATATATATATATATATATATATATATATATATATATATATATATATACATATGCACACACACACACACACACACACACACACACACACACACACATATATATATATATATATATATATATATATATATATATATATATATATATATATATATATATATATATATATATATATATATATATATATATATATATATATATATATATATATATATATATATATATATATATATATATATATATATATATATATATATATATATATATATACTATATATATATATATATATATATATATATATATATATATATATATATATATATATATATATATATATTACATATATATATATATATATATATATATATATATATATATATATATATATATATATATATATATATATATATATATATATATATATATATATATATATATATATATATATATATATATATATATATATATATATATATATATATATATATATATATATTCAGTATGTGTTTAATTTAACATAAATTAATTTGTTTTGAATAAGTCACTTTGGCAGTAATTATTTTTTTTTGGAACGTAATGACCCTGTTTCCTCCTCCCCGACATTTCTGACTTGTTGTATAGTTTTAATTACAATGAGCTTGTTTTATTTTCACGTGTGGTGTTGGCTTCTCATCCGGAGCTGTATTTGGCGCTGTCTCGCCAGGACTGAGTCAGTCGTTTCTGGACCATTAACATTGTGAGGGCTTGACTTATTTTGGGATTATCACTGGATTACGAGATCTGCCTTTCTTCAGTTGCTGCTGCTGTCCTCCTTTGAGAGATTGATTGTTCTCCAGTCTGCGCCCTTGGTTCAGTTATTTTGCCAAGAGGACCTCTCTGCCAACTGGTAAGGTGTGATTACCTGTCGGACGGCCGTGTCCATTGATCGTCTTGCGATGTTAAAGTGATTCTTTCTTCAGTCTGCGCCCTTGGCCCAGTTATTTTGTCAAGGGGACCTCTCTTACGTTTGGTAAGGTCTTAGGAATATATATTATTCCCCTCGACCCGTGATTTGAAGGCTGTGTTAGCCACTACCACCGTTTAGAGTTCACTTAAGGGAAGCAGTTTATTTTTTGATAAATATTTAGCGTGTAATAAGTCAGGTTATTCTGACTTTTCGACATTCTATTACTCTCAGGGCCCTCTCTTTAAAGTGTAATTGCATAGTCTGTCTTAATTTGGTGTAAGTGTGTTTGTTATTCGATGTTTTCAGTGTGTGGTTGATTTTTTGTTTATTTAATGTATTTTGTAAGAGGCTCAGTGGTCATTTCTTTCTAAAAGTTTGTATTAAATATTAAGGTTTTATTTTCAGTTTTTCTTTATCCTCCTTGATTCCATCTCTGTACACTCTGTTGCGGTCATTCCACCTATTGTGGACTTGGTCGTTAGTGACTTTATTTGTATTTTAAGAGACTTGTGTATGTTTGATGGGCGTGGGCCCATAACAATATATACACACACACATGCACACACCCATATATATACATACATCCATGCATACACACACACACACACACACACACACACACACACACACACACACACACACACACATATATATATATATATATATATATATATATATATATATATATATATATATATATATATATATATATATATATATATATATATATATATATATATATATGTGTGTGTGTGTGTGTGTGTGTGTGTGTGTGTGTGTGTGTGTGTGTGTCTGTGTAAAGGAAATTGGAGACAAACTTTCTGCTTTTTTATCTATCTGTTGAAATATCAGAAACACAAAATTCCTGATCATAGCGAAATAGA
>JANJGK010000017.1:3789432-3815809 GCA_039081455.1 Macrobrachium rosenbergii | reverse complement strand
ATATATATATATATATATAATATATATATATATATATATATATATATATATATATATATATATATATATATATATATATATATATATATATATATATATATATATATATATATATATATATATATATATATATATATATATATATATATATATATATATATATATATATATATATATATATATATATATATATATATATATATATATATATATATATATATATATATATATATATATATATATATATATATATATATATATATATATATATATATATATATATATATATATATATATATATATATATATATATATATATATATATATATATATATATATATATATATATATATATATATATATATATATATAATATATATATATATATATATATATATATATATATATATATATATATATATATATATATATATATATATATATATATATATATATATATATATATATATATATATATATATATATATATATATATATATATATATATATATATATATAAATATATATATATATATATATATATATATATATATATATATATATATATATATATATATATATGCATAAGCATATGTGTGTTTTTAGATTTCCTTTCGCCAGCCAATAGAGAAAGATATTCGTTCCTCATGCTCGACTCGAAACCACATCGGAATAATATCGGAAAACGTTCATCTGCATCCCACTCAGGCTGCCACCCTGACACAAATACCATCTTCGGCGATTTCCCAGTGCCGCGGGCAACAGAGCCAACATCTTTTGCAACATAGGACAAACACTCAGACCATAATCAATTATCTTAAGCCAATAAACACGTCGGTCTCCATGAATACTAAAGTTGTTTGCAGCAAAGATGGCTTCAACAGAACAGCAATATTTGTCAGTATTCGCAAAGTAGTCGTCAGGATAATAATGATTCTCTTTCTTACTTATGTTATGTAGATTCGGTACAGTTTTAAAGAAACGAAGTCTAGATCAGTGGTAATGCTATTCAAAACAATGCAGCACTACATTTATCGAAATAAATAGCAACATGGAAATGTAAAGCTTGATAATCGTTTGGACGTATTAAACATAATCCACTAATTTTTCAAAGTCAATTTGATCAAGAAACAATTATTATATAGAAATTATAACAAAACGTGCAATTCTTCAAATCTGCAGTTCTCGTCTACGTAACAAGACAGCATAAACCCTTCCTATAATCAAGAATAAATAAAAAAAATATAATTTTTTAAAACAAGCTTTTATTAAAATGCACTAAAAAGTAAAATGTTATTTTTTGAGACCCACCAGGATTTTCTAACAACTAATGATGTCAAAAAAAAAAAAAAAAGCTTGGGGGCCAAATATGAAAGGAAATGCCACAAGAAAAGAAAAATATATTTTTCTGTTTCTTGCAGCATTTCCTTTCATGTTTGGCTCCCACGCTTTTATTTTTATAGATAATCCTGGAGTGTCTCAAAAATATAATTTTTTACTTTTTAGTGCATTTCAATAAAAGCATGTTAAACAAAATTTTAATATATTTTCTTATTTCATACTTTTTAGTTTTGACAGAAATTGTAACCGATTTATTATTGCAACTAAAAAAAAATATGAATGTGATATCCTGTAGAGCCAAATAAAGTTTGAAAAATAGGTAGAGTTATTAACTTATTCTACCTAGCCAAAGAAGGAATGGAATTTCCGAAGAGTTTCATACAAATCCTGAGATATCGGGAGAGGTCACTGTAGGGTCACTATAGGTCACTGCTGACCTACTGATCATGTCAGGTTGTAGTGTCACCGGGATTGAGTAACCATGCAAAATGTCAAGTCCATCGGACGAAGGGAACAGGTCGAAAATTGAGTTACAAGATTTGACCCAAACAGACAGAGACACACAGACAGACGCAGAAGTCAAGTTAAATAAAAGCATGTTAAAACAGAGGTCAATGTTATCATTAGCAGATAAAGAAATTTCGTCAAAATTGAACAAATCCCAAATTAATAAAATTTTATTGATATTTTATTTTAAGAGTCTCCGACAACCCTTTAATTCTAAAACGTCACGTTGATATAAAAAGATTCGCGGAGAAAGTTATTTTGATTTCACAAGCTCCAGAGATGAAGGTCTTTGCAAAATGGATTCCGTCATGCATGGCTAATATTTTTCATCCTACCATCCTCCTGGTTAGTGCTCTCAGGATGACGCAAATCAGTAATGGACTAAAAGCAGGGAATTTTCGCTGAGGTTCCAGAGGATTTCCTAGGGACTGTTGGGAGATGGGGGAAGCTTTGTTTCCTCTTAACACACGGGACAAGCGTACAGTTGAGAAAAAGCATTACTTATATTATGCTTTTTGGGCGATGTTAAAATATCTTTGAATGTAGGTATATTTTTTATTAAGATTTCAAAGATCTATCGGTTTCTTGGTATGATTGATAAATAATATTAATTTTTTTATGTAAGTATGTTATACTTTTGTGTCATTTCATGCACTTTTTAGTAACAATCATATATTGACACACTTGGTGCTGAAAAACTTATTTACGGACTCATCAAGGTAATTTGCAAAAGGAAAAACTCGAACTCAGGTCATAAGTAAAATTACATTATGAATAACTAGGATTTTCCTCGCGTTGTGATATTAGCCTCGCTCCAATTCCTCCCAAACGTCTCTTTATAAGTAAATTACTCTATTATTTGAGCGCCCATATTTACTGTTATATAAAAAAAAATAATTTCCTTAAATTTTTCAATTCACAACAAAGAAGATTTTGGGTGTTGTTAAGTTTGTTTGCTGTAAACAAAGTCCCTTCAACAAAACTGAACAACACTCTCAATCTTCGTTGTTAACTTTTTCCGAAACATCAGATCATAAATCCAGTTTGTGGGGCTTGAGCAGTGTTTGCCTTCTTGTTAATATCGCATTCCTGGAGCTGTAGAGAATTAGAATATACCATTAATAAAGGCAACTAATTTATTTTACTTCTTTTTGAATACAATATAAATAGAATGATTATTAATTCAAATAAAACTAATGATTATTAGCTTTCCACCTACACTAAAGGATAACGGACATTGGAAGGAATTCATAACCGTATTATTTTGCAATATGATGATTGAAAAGCAGTCATCTCCTCACCTCTCTCTCTCTCTCTCTCTCTCTCTCTCTCTCTCTCTCTCTCTCTCTCTCTCTCTCTCTACTTATCAGTGCTATTAATCTCTGATCGGAGCCTATATGCTCCATTGACATTACCTGGGAAAGTGCACTATATCGAAAACCATGATGCAATTTTTTCAAGGAATCTTATGCGACAAATTGAAATCATTGCTCTGAATCCAAAGTCAAGGGCCTCATATAATTTCACATAAAACAAGATATAGCGTTATTGGAATAGGAATATCTCTCACACAGAGTATCTCTCTTTCTCTCAGTATATATATATATATATATATATATATATATATATATATATATATATATATATATATATATATATATATATATATATATATATATATATATATATATATATATATATATATATAATGGGTTAAAATTAATTTTCTTATACAGATTGCAAACAAAATATTTATGGAGCACATTGCACTTGTAACTTACGTGACACTAATAACGTCTTAGTCAGTTTAAACATATTGAAATTGAGTGGGATTTATCTTAAATGTGCGTATATATATACATACATACATACATATATATATATATATATATATATATATATATATATATATATATATATATATATATATATATATATATATATATATATATATATATATATATATATATATATATAAATAACCATGGAGCAAAGGCGAACACAGCGCACATCACATTTGCATCAAGATCAAGGGCAGGAACACAGAAGCAGATGACACAGTAACCATTTATTCCGACGTTTCATGATTCTTAATCACATCATCAGGGAGATCTACGACAATAAAATACAATATATTAATATATGTTGTATATTAATATATTGTATTTTATTGTCGTAGATCTCCCTGATGATGTGATTAACAATCATGAAACGTCGGAATAAATGGTTACTGTGTCATCTGCTTCTGTGTTCCTGCCCTTGATCTTAATGCAAATATATATATATATATATATATATATATATATATATATATATATATATATATATATATATATATATATATATATATATATATATATATATATATATATATATATATATATATACAAACATTTAAGATAAATCCCCTTCAGTTTCGATATGTTTAAACTGACTAAGACGTTATTAGTGTCACGGAAGTTACAAGTGCAATGTGCTCCATAAATATTTTGTTTGCAATCTGTATAAGAAAATTCATTTTAACCCATTAATACACGAAATGATTTTCTTCCCTTCGTTAATACTCGCTCATGAATTTATATTGCATTCAGTGGCAGCTTGCATTTTATTATTTACGTCAATTTATATGCAATAACAAGTGCGCGTAAGATATCATAGAATGAATTGCAAAAGGTTCCTGCTTTTCAGATTCTAATATGAAATCTGTCAATACATGACGGCTGTATCAAGAAAAAAATATGAGAATCAATTGAATTTAGATCATCGTTGTTAATTCTATTTTAAAGAAAAGGCTTCCTGTTTTATTACGATTGAAAATGACATAAGAAATCTAGATTTTTTTAGTGTGTTTTTTGCTGTAGTAATCAATGGATTAGTTGTGTCCAGATTGTTAAACTTTACATAGTTTTTTCTAATTCTTATATCTTACATATGTATATACAGAGGCCCAGGAGGTCTTTAACTAACTAATATATATACATACATACATACATAGATACACACAACACACACACACACACACACACACACACACACACACACACACACACACATATATATATATATATATATATATATATATATATATATATATATATATATATATATATATATATATATCTGAATCACGAAAAAATGGAACGTGATGAATATATAAATAAAGATAAAACCCACGAAAGAAACGGAAACACGAGGACTTTCGACGCTAGTCCTTTACTTAGCAAACTGAAGAAATATAAAAGTGTGTTTACAAAGAAAGCTCATATAAATGACAGATGGGGATTATAAAGAAAACATATATACCTGTAATCCAACACAATTGAAGAATTAATAGAACTGCCAAAACAGGATTAAATATTTAAGAGATTTATACAAAGGGTTAGGATCAACCGTTCATGAGCAGGGACAGGACAATTAAAAGATTATACAGGTTCGCGACTGACCACCTAAAAATTTCTAGTACAACACAATAATTCTCTTTTTTTTGTAAACAATAATAACTTTTTGCAAGATGAACATTTTTACAAATAAAAAAAATTATATCAAACATACGGATATATAGAAAATATATATCAAGTAGCTACCTTGTAATTAAGTCAGTGATTTTATCTTTTAGGTCATTCTTGAACATTTTTCCAATACAGGGGTCCAAATAATACATGCCAGGGTAAGATTAAAATTACAACTGGAAGTAAGCTGGATAATAGCGGACTCCAATAGATTTCTTGAAGAGAAATCTTTCGATCTGGCAATCACTGAACATTCAGTCCAATTTATCCTGTGAGAGTTTTCACTTAAATGAATGAATATAGCATTGGATGCTTGTCCAGTTTTGACTGAATACTTATGTTGCTTAATACGTACATCTAAATCTTTGCTAGATTGGCCAATATAAAAAGAGGGGCAATCCAAACATGGAATTTTATATATTATGTTGTTGTTTTCTTTAAGGCTATTTTTTATTAACATTCTTTTGAGTATGTTATTATAAGAAAAAAACGAGGTTTACATTAAAAGGTTTTAACAATGATTTTATGTTTTCAAAACCACTAAAATAAGGCAAGCTAAGAATGTTCTTAGGGGTTTCTTTCTTCATGTTACTTTCACTATAAAACTTTTTGTGGGCTTTGTTATAACAAATATCTAGTATATGTGAAGGATAACATAAATCTGTCCCTATTTTTCTTATGTATTCAACTTCTTTATCCAGATAATAGGGACTGACAATGCGCAAGGCTCGTAAAAACATAGAGGAAAAAATTGATATTTTGATATTGAGGTGATGGCCTGAATAAAAATGGACATAAGTTAAGTTGTTGGTTGGTTTCCTATCAATACTGAATTTACATTGAAATGGTTCTCTATGTATTAAAACACCTAAGAAAGAGAGGCAATTGTCTTTTTCTAATTCTAACATAAACTTAAATACTCTGTAATTTGAATAACCAGGTACCATCCATTAAGTTTGCGTTAGGAAGAGAAAAAGACATTTGCCTCTCTTTCTTAGATGTTTTAATACATAGAACCATTTCAGTGTAAATTCAGTATTTATAGGAAACCAACCAACATCTTAACTTATGTCCATTTTTATTCAGGCCATCACCTCAACATCAAAATATCAATTTTTTCCTCTATGTTTTTACGAGCCTTGCGCATTGTCAGTTCCCAGTATTTGGATAAAGAAATTGAATACATAAGAAAAATAGGGACAGATTTATGTTATCCTTCACATATACTAGATATTTGTTATAACAAAGCCCAAAAAAAGTTTTATAGTGAAAGTAACATGAAGAAAGAAACCCCTAAGAACATTCTTAGCTTGCCTTATTTTAGTGGTTTTGAAACATAAAATCATTGTTAAAACCTTTTAATTTAAATCTCGTTTTTTTCTTATAATAACACACTCAAAAGAATGTTAATAAAAAATAGCCCTAAAGAAAACAACAACATAATATATAAAATTCCATGTTTGGATTGCCTCTCTTTTTATATTGGCCAATCTAGCAAAGATTTAGATGTACGTATTAAGCAACATAAATATCCAGTCATAACTGGACAAGCATCCAATGCTATATTCATTCATTTAAGTGAAAACTCTCACAGGATAAATTGGACTGAAAGTTCAGTGACTGCCAGATCGAAAGATTTCTCTTCAAGAAATTTATTGGAGTCCGCTATTATTCAGCTTACTTCCAGTTGTAATTTTAATCTTAGCCCTGGCATGTATTATTTGGACCCCTGTATTAGAAAAATGTTCAAGAATGACCTAAAAGATAAAATCACTGACTTAATTACAAGGTAGCTACTTGATATATATTTTCTATATAACCGTATTTTTAATATATATATATATATATATATATATATATATATATATATATATATATATATATATATATATATATATATATATATATATATATATATATATATATATATATATATATATATATATATATATATATATATATATATATATATATATATATATATATATATATATATATATACATATATATATATGTGTGTGTGTGTGTGTGTGTGTGTGTGTGTGTGTATTTTTTTTTTTTGGTAAAATGTTCATCTTGCAAAAAGTTATTATTGTTTACAGAAAAAGAGAATTATTTTGTTGTACTGAAAATTTTTAGGTGGTCAATCACGAACCTGTATAATTTTTTAATTGTCCTGTCCCTGCTCCTGAACGGTTGATCCTAATCCTTTGTAAAAACCTCTTAAATATTTAATCCTGTTTTGGCAGTTTTACTAATTCTTCAATTGTGTTGGATTCCCGGTACATATGTTTCCTTTATAATCCCCATCTGTCATTTATATGAGCTTTCTTTGTACACATACTTTTATATTTCTTCAGTTTGCTAAGTAAAGGACTAGCGTCGAAAGGCCTCACAGCACTCCAGTGCTTCCGTTTCCTTCTTGGATTTTATCTTTATATATATATATATATATATATATATATATATATATATATATATATATATATATATATATATATATATATATATATATATATATATATATATATATATATATATATATTCCGACTCATTCAGAATAAGTATAGCATTTCAAATCATCAGTGTTGTCGTATAGCCTAAACGATCTGAAACGTACTGACCCAAATCGTAGCCTAAGTCTTACGCTACGACACCCTGGTTACTTCACTCTTATGTTAGTTTAAACTGTAATTATATTAATACATTGCATTGTGTATATTAATTAAAATAACAATATGAACTTACTATTGGCGTATTCAGTTGTTCCTAGCTCGATGTACAGTTAGACTGGAGTAAGCACAGTCTTTATTTCACTACCCTCATCTAAAGTACACCTCAAGAAATTCTCCTTTCATTTTAATATGCATATCTTCTACAGAAAGTTTCCCTAAATGTACTTTAAGAGGAATAGGAATAATTAAATGGATTTGTAAACATTGACAATTATGTCTGCATTCTTGAGTCCCCCACCAGCTCGAACCGCACTATGTTACAGCTATGAAGCGACTCACTTCACCGCCGTCTTTGACCAAAACCAAGCCTTCGACTAACTAGCGTGCGACAACCAATCCAGTAGTTAAGCAATACTACAAGTATACTTACAATCAAAAGCACGAAACAACTAAGACAACATTTTTTTACAACTAAATGCAAACAACGAAACATAATATCCTTCTTCTACATAATACGCATTTCCCCTTTACATAAATTTAAAGAGAATACCTAAAACTATACCACAATTTGTGGAAAACTACAATCTGTTTTGTCGAAGTTTTGACATACTCTCCCACAAGAAAACTTATGCCTATATTATTTATAATAGTCTTGTTCTTATCAATGCCTTTCTGGTCTCTTCAGCTACTCATATTTGAGCAGTCCTTCTGCTCAAGCGGGTGCTTGACTGAATGTCATCCATTGGAGGATTAGTTTCCCTTATCTCCTGTCACAGCTCTAGGGGGTATAACTTAATTACAGGTCTCATAAGCTGTCTATGTGTTGTTCTTAGAGTAGCCACTCTTGGGACCTTGTTGTGATAGCCTTTATGTGTGGAGGATGGCGTAATAACAGCAGCATCTTAGCAGCAACATAACTTTATTTCCGTTACTGTTCCAACATGGTATCAACAATCAAACACATGGCGCTCTTCTCAGCTTCTGGCGCAATACATTCAAAACATAGAATGTTCCTAAAGTTAAGGGAGAATGCCCCAAGAGTTAAGGTACATAGTGCATTAAAGAAAATGTTTTTTT
Source organism: Macrobrachium rosenbergii (assembly GCA_039081455.1). Lineage (NCBI taxonomy): Eukaryota > Metazoa > Arthropoda > Malacostraca > Decapoda > Palaemonidae > Macrobrachium > Macrobrachium rosenbergii. Next base: position 3,806,700 of record JANJGK010000017.1, on the reverse strand, counting down.
TTACAGACACTACATCCCTCCCTTATTGAGCATTCAAACTCAACACCTATGCTACAAAACAATGTAAAAAAAATCAAGGCTCTCTTCCTTTACAAAACAACAGGAAAAACAGCTTACACTCAACAGCAACTCGGCATAAACGACATCATACTGTATGCACAAAACTTCACTACCTCACATAGTCATTCAAATATCTAGGAGGTTTCCTTACCCTAGCAGACATTCTTTCGACAATATCAGCACCTGGTGTAGGTCTACTTGATGTAGCATTATCATTTGAATTAACATTTGGCTGTTCCTAACCTGACACCGAACTATTTACATGAAACTCATCATTGTCAGAGCCAAAATGGAATTCATTAATATCACTGAATTCACCAACATCATTACTACAATCTTTCCAAAACTCAAACTTATCTTTTTTATTTTCAAAATTAATTTTTTTCATATGAACAACATTCCTCCTCCTTTGTGTTCCCTCAGTACTCTCAACTTGAACACTATTACCTTTTTTCTCAATGACTCTATAAGGTTCACTACAGAAATTTCGTGACAATTTATTTTCTTTACTTTGTTGTAAAACTACTAAATTACCTTTATTTACTTGTCCCTCTTTTACATAGAATTTCTTATCATAGTACTCTTTCCCCTTTTCTTTACATTTTTTATCCTTATTCTGATCTCATCACCACAACCAGTGTAATCTGAAAACATTTCAGGCAATTTTGTTCTAATTTTCCTACCATACATGATTTCAGCAGGACTAACATTAGTTACAGTATGTGGAGTGGATCTGTAAGCTTTAAGAAAAGTATTTAAGTCTTTTCTCCAAACCTTCCCTTCAGCTCTAATGGTTTTAATAGCTTTCATAACAGACCTATTTTATCTCTCCACTTCACCATTAGCTTGAGGGGAATAAGGTGTTACTTTTCTGTGACAAATACCATTTACCCTTACAAAATCTTTAAACTCTGAGGATGTAAACTGCACACCATTATCAGTTACAATGAGCTCTGGTAAACCATGAAATGTAAACCAATGATCAAGACATCCTACCACCTTGGTAGTACTAGTCGAATATAGTATTCCTACTTCAAACCATCTAGAATAATAATCCACAGCAACTAACAAACTCTCACCAGTTGGTAAAGGTCCACATATATCAACACCAATGTGTTGCCGTGGCCTATCAAGTAAAGGAATAGGTTTCAGGGGTTCTGGCTTATTATTACTACTCATTAACAAACACGCTTTACAATTTCTTACATAATGTTCCACTTCTTTATCTAATCCTGGCCACCACACTTTCTGTCTTAGTCTGCTTTTACATTTTACAATTCCCTGATGGCCTTCATGAGCTACAGTAAGTCAAGAATTTGCCTTCTTAAAGATTTAGGTATTATTATTCTTTGACCTTTTAAGAGTAAACATCTTTAACATGTTTAAAATCTGGAACCTCATTCCAATCACCATTTCTGATAGCCTTACGGACTTTACTCAACTCAACATCAACACCAGACTCTTGTTCAATTTCCTTAGTAGTTAAGGCTACTGGTGTTGCACTTTTGGCAATAAAGTAAACATATTTTTCAGCTACATTACTTTTAGGAATATCTGATAAGGGCAATCTCGACAATGCATCAGCTGCATTAGTCCTCCCAGATTTATACCTTACTCTAAAATCAAAAGGCTGCAGTCTTAGAGTCCACCTTTCAATACGCAAAGGAGGTTTTGACTTAGGAGAATATATCACCTCTAGTGGCTTATGATCACTAATTAGCTCAAAATGAATACCTAAAACATACAATCTAAACCTTTCATAAGCCCAAACAACGGCAAGTGCCTCTTTTTCTGTCTGGGAGTACCGATGTTCAACATCTGTCAAAGATCTACTGGCATAAATTACAGGTTTGAAACATCCATTATCCTGTTTCTGTACTGAAATAGCTCCCAGTCCAATTGGACTAGCATCTACAATTACCTGAGTAGGTAATACTGGATTAAAATAAGCCATGCTCTCAGGAGAAGTAAGTCTCCTTTTTAATTCCCTGAATGAATGTTCCTGTTCACTTCCCCAATGCCAAATTACATTCTTCTTAGTTAACCTTCTCAATGGTTCTTCAACAGTAGACAGATTATTTATAAACCTTCCACAGTAATTTACAAGACCAAGGAAACTCCTAACCTCGTTTACATTTTTAGGCTACTTAGCCTCGTTTACAACTCTGACTTTGTCATCAGTAGGTTCAATGCCTCTCTTTGATAAAACATGACCCATAAATACTAGTTTTTCCATACCAAATTTACATTTATCTGGATTCAGAGTTAGATTTCTACTACACAATGTTGCCAATACGTTTTCCAGCCTTTTGTCATGCTCTTTGACATTAGTACCATACACAATTATGTCATCTGCTAGCACTTTAACTCCTTCACAATCATGTAATACTTGTTGTAAAATATGTTGATAAACCTCAGGAGCACAGTTAACTCCAAACAACAACCGTTTGTACCTAAACAAACCTTTGTGAGTTACAAAAGTGGTTAAATATCTACTCTCAGGGTTTAACTCAATTTGATGAAAACCCAACTTCAAATCGAGTTTAGAAAAAAAAAAAACAGCACCATTCATATCAATCAACAATTCATCAATAGTGGGAATTGGATATCTAGTTCTCAAAATAGCCTGATTGACTCTTCTCATATCAACACAGAGTCGCAATTCCTTACTATTCCCAGACTTTGGGATGAATACAGGAGCCGATACCCATTCAGTAGGTCCCTGTACTGGCTCAATGATATCCAAACCCAACAAATCATCAAGTGTTTTTTCCACTTGCCCCCTAATATTAAAAGGAATTCTTCTCATAGGTTGTGCTACAGGTTTCACATTAGGGTTAAAATGTAACTTCAATGAAAAATCAGTCAACTTACCCAGACCTGAAAAGCAAGTTTCATATTTTACATTCAAACTGGAATACTTATCACATGCAGTACTAGTATTTATTGCATTTACATCCTCACCAATCCTTAACATATTTAGTGCTATGGCAGTATTTTTTCCAAGTAAATTAACATCAATGACATCATTTTTCTCTACCACAATAAAATCTGCCTCCACACAAACTCTCCCAGATGGAGATTCAATCTTACTGCTGAATTCTCCTCTTCCCTTTAATGGAGTTGTGACACCATAAGGATACAGATTCTTTTTACAGTTTCGTAAACATACATACTTACTCAGCATCTCAAAATCACTTGCAGTAATAACATTACAAGTAGCACCCAAATCAATCATAAATTTAATTGGCACGTTACTAACATTAAAATTAAATGAAGTATATGTTTCACAAATGCCTCTGACATTAAACAAATAATGATCCTCATCATCATAAAAAGTTTCACTCTGAGAATCTTTAACAACATTGACATGCTGGTTTGGCCCAGAATGACCTCTGGGGCCTCTGGAATAATTTCCAGAACTACCACTTCTTCCCCTGGACTTTTCCATTCCAGGTTGTGACACTGACACTTTAGGCTTATTTTCTGACTCATAATTTGTATGAGAAACACTACTGAGGTTGGATCGGCAAACACGGACCAAATATCCAATCTTACCACACCTTCGGCATGCCTTATCCCTGGCAACAACACAGTCATTATGCCAATGACCTTGCAGACCACATCGTCAGTAATTGTGATTTACACTAAAGTTAGGCATACCATTTCTCAGCCTATTAGAATGCACAAAATTTCCTGCACTTCCTCCTCTTTTTCCTTGAAATGTACCATTAACATGGGCTTGATAACGTACCTTATTCACGTTAAGATTATCTGGCTTAGGCCTAATAGAATCCTCTTCAATTTGCCTAGCCTGGCTCTCAACCATTTCATGAGCTCTTGCCATCTCCACAATATTATCTAAAGTTAGGTTTCTTTCCCTTAAAAACCCTACTCTTAGTTTCTTAGAAAAACATTTCTCTATGATCTGATCCCTTAAATTAAAATTGACCTCAGCTGCAGGGTATTCACACGACTTAATCAAATTTCTTAACCTAGTTAAGTAAGCATCCATACTTTCGGATGGACCTTGACAAGCTTGCCTGAAAACATGCCTCTCATATGCAACATTCTTTTTAGGCATAAAATGGTTATCCAAAGCTGCAACTGCATCATCAAAAGTATCACCAGCAACAGTTAATGTTCTAAAAATACGCTGAATTTCCATACCTGATAGGTGAAGCAATATAGCTTTTTTCTGGGCATCTTCTGTTATACCACTACCTTGTATATAGTATGAAAAAGACCCCTTCCAGTCTGCCCACTTCTGGGAAACATTTGCTGACTCCTCAGGGGAAAATGCTGGTAAGGGCATTAACTGTAGCGGGGTAGCCATCATCACCTGTAAGCTAACTTAGGCTGAAGTTACTCACGTATCCAGTAGGGTAGGCTAACTAAGGTTACTGTAGTCTAGCCTTGACTCTATGCAAACTTGGTGGCTCCAACACAAACCAGGTTTCTGGATGAACAGGCTCTTGACACCTCATAACTTCGTTGCAGACGTCTCTTCACAGATTATCCTCGTCGCCATTTGTGATAGTCTTTATGTGTGGAGGATGGCGTAATAACAACAGCATCTTAGCAGCAACGTAACTATTTCCGTTACTGTTCCGATATGGTATCAACAATCAAACACATGGCGCTCTTCTCAGCTTCTGTCGCAATACATTCAAAACATAGAATGTTCCTAAAGTTAAGGGAGAATGCCCCAAGAGTTAAGGTACATATTGCATTAAAGAAAACGGGTTTTTTTACAGACACTACACTTGTCTCTCCCCATGTGTAACTCGATCACTTGGCCCAACTTCTACTTGCTCCTTGGCCCCTCGTCATGAATGAGGACAACTTCCCCTATCCTGGGCCAAGAGCCATGCTCCATTCCTACTCGATGGGTCTCTCTTAACGTTGTTAAATATTCTCTCTCCCATCTCTTCCATAAGTTGTCACACAACTTGGATATATATAGGAATCTTTTCTCGGTGAACGCTCTCCATCCATATGTAGGGTCACCGGAGATCTCTTCCCAATTTACTACTTTTCTTGGAAGGACTTGAGCCTGCGTCCAAGGATCAAATGGTTAGGGATTAAAATTTCCAACTGATTCAAATCCTGGGCGTGTAACTTAATGGTATGTCATTGATAATTCCTTCCAGCTCCAGCACCACACAGGTCAGTTCCTCAAAACTGAGCAAGGCTGGGCCTATGATCTTTTTTAGCATGACTTCAGAAGTCCTACCAGCCTTTCCCATATAGCACCAAACTATGGTGCTCTTGCTGGAATGAACTTCCAGTTACACTTTATATCTAACAGATGTTCTTTCACCCTGGGATTCTCCGACTGGGTCTTAAGGTATTCTGGTGCCGCTACAAACGTGGTGGCGTTGCCACTCAACATGAGTGCTGGGAAATCTCTTCTACAGAATTTTCTAAAAGTCATGAGGAACAAGTCACAGGACTGGTTATCAACTAGCTCCACATGTATGCCTCTGCTTATCGGGCTCATAAATAAGATGATATAAACCTTCTCAGGGCTTTGTCCTTTTCCCTTAGTCCATAATGCACTGGTGTAGTCCACGCCTGTGGTATTGAAAGGTTGCTTACATTGCACCCTGAACTCAGGTAATGGAGGAACTATATTGGGCCTATATACCCACCCCCCTGCGTCCTCCTGCAAATAACACAATGGTGTATTATAACTCTTAGTTAGTTGCCTTATCTGTGGGATCCAGAACTCCTGTCTGACACTTGCCACAGTGGCATTTACACCCATATGAGCATTAGCATCATGATGTTCTTTAATAATTACCCGAGTAACATAGCAATTCTTTGGCAATAGTATGAGAGACTTAACAGATTCGGGTAACTGTGCATGTTCTACTCTACCCCTGCACCTTATTACCCCGTTGTCCAGGTAAAGATTCAACTGGTGTACGAGAGCCAGTTTTGGTTTTCTTACCCCCTTCATCAAACTCTCGTATTCCTCTTGAAAATATTCTCTCTGTATGATGGCAATGGTCTTATTCTTTACCTCTTGGAGTTCTTCCAAGGTCAATTCACTATGCCTCTTCATACTGATTGAACTCCTACAATTATTCAAAAATCGTAGGATCACACTGTGGTCCTATAGACTTTTTTAACCTTGCTGAATCTTTCCCAGTTCAGCAAGTGAGTATTGCCATTCAGGTTGTCCCCTACAGTATTGACCAAAATGTTCTCTTCCCTCCCCTGCACAAGTGATCCACCATCCCATGACCTATCTATTGGCCAAGAGGAATTTTTTAACCAAGGGGGTCCCTCCCACCAGAAAGAACTATCCAAGATCATTTCTGTCCTTTTCCCAAGTGTCAACCAGTCACTGGGATTATCATCTGTAGGCACATAGGACAAGACTACCTCTGGAATCAAAGAGTTTATTTCCTGTACTCTATTCTTCACAAACACAGGGAGACCACTCTTCGATACTAGCCAACTTAGGGAGACTATACTGTCCGACCAAATGAACTGTTCCACAAATCATCCTTCTCCAAGGATTCTTTAATAAATTTGGCTATTCTTGCTGCTAGCAACAATGCCATCAATTCAAGTTTTGGAACAGTTAATTCTTTAATAGGCGCTACTCTTCCCCTTTCTGTCATTAAATGAGAGTTTTCGTTCCTTACTGTATAAGCTACACAACCATATGCTGACTCACTGGCATCCTAGAATATGTGTAAGGAACCCCCTTTTCCTAGGCTAGTATTCCTAGGAAAGAAAATATCAAGACATTGGTTCTGTAACACATCTGGGAGTTGTTCATCCCAATCTAGTTGTTGTTTCCACAAATTCTGCAGGTATATCCTTGCCTAATACTGCAGTAGAACTTTGAGGGGGTCAGCTGTTATATGTGGTCTCGTCAACAAACAATCGTTCAAGCTCAACCCACCTTTCTCCTGTCTAACCAAACAGTCAAATATTATCCTAATAGGGGTTGTTGCACTGTCCTTTTTAACACCATGATGTGCCAAGAAATGACAGTCTTCTGTCTTAAAACATTCCACTCTCTCTATGAACCTTCTATCCTCCTGATCCTTCAGGATTTTCTGATAGTGTTCTAGATACTGAGTGTCATTCTGAAACTTGACACATTGTTGTTTTAATCTGTTTTAAGCCAACCCAAAGTTGGAAGTTAATCTCCTTTTATTGCCTTTCCAAGGCAATGCTACAACATACTGTTTATCAATTTCAGAATAAAATATAGTGCTCTCAAAGTTCTTTAATACCTTCTGTTCCTGTTCCGTTATCACAATGCAGTTAATACCTAAATGATCCAAACTTCATAAACTTTGAAGATCTTCCTTTGGATCCTTTAACTGAGTAGCCCCTTCAGCCATAATTATGTTGTCTGTTTCCACTGCCAGTTTTAAAATGGAAACACGAGTCTCCTTGGTGGGAGGAGAACTACATGTTCCGGTTACCACGTAACCAAATATGGTTGGTAGCAATACTAAATTTTCAGTTTTTCTAAACCCTGAGTGTAAGATGTTGTGCACATTGTCAACCCCTATTAACAATTCAATAGGTGATTGTTAATTTATTAATCTACCCCGATGAGGTACAGCGATGTTCACCATTTCATATTCCTTATCTGGTATAGTGGTTAAGTGCCCTCTCAATGATATGTTTTCAACTCCCTTGCTTTTATAGTGGAGTCTCTCAAGAGCAGATTTCTTTATAAATGAACTCTCGGCACAGGTATCTAACAACCCTTTTTTTAGCACAGTGCAACCCTTTTTACCTTTTAGGGTTATTTGGCTGGTTTCTATTGCATATAACGTTATGATGTCTAACAGTGTAACCATTATTACAACCTTGCCTGTCACAGTCGGAACTGAAGTGTTTATTGGATGCACATATGAAACACAAACCCAGAGCTCTGAGTCATTCTATCTCTCCTCCTCTGGTTACATAAGATTTACATTGTGTCCATATGTGGTTGCCTCCGCAAAGTGCACATCCTTTAACCTGGTTTACCTTGGCTTTGTTTGTACTATCTTTAGGCCTTACCAATTTTTTGGTCTCACAGATTGCCATTGTTCTACTGAAAAAGCAGATGCCATTGTCAATGTATTAGGTTTCGCTGTTTCAGTCTGTGGAAAAGCCTCAAATTGTGTATTTCTTCTTCAAGATATTTTTTAAAGGTGTCAAATTTCAGCCAATCTTCTCCTCACCTTCGTTTTATTGTTTCACTTACACTTGCTGGTAGTTTGGTGTAGAGCAAGATGGTATATAATTCACTGAATTCCAGTTTTTCACTCTCCAATGATCTTATGCAACACTCAAATTGCGCTCTAAAACCTTGTAGCGATTCTGCATCTGCCTTGGGAGTCTTTTCTGCCATAGGTTCCTTTCAACAAGTTCACTACTTGCAAATATTTATCACCTTCTAATTTAAAACCAGATATCAGCTCCAGAGCCTCACCATCAAACAGGCCCTTCAGATAAGAAAACTTCTGTATATTTTCAAAATCAGTACATTGGTGCACTGTTATTTCATAAAGTTCCCAAAATGAATTCCGTTCTGTTACATCACCATCAAAATGTTTGAGGTCTAATTTGGGCAACTTCACAGCAGCTTTAACAGGCATTATTGGTGCACTAGGTTCACTTCTTACAGCTAGAAGACTCGTGATGGAGGAATTTAGTCTATGAATTTCAGTGCCTACTTTTAGTCTATATTCAGCTTGATTCATGATTTAGTAAGATTGTTCTCCAGGATCTGTTAGATTCAATATATCATTATCCAATTCCTGGACTTTCTGTAAATATTCCTTCAAAGAGTTTCTCAATGAAGAAATACTATTGATATCAACGGCATCAATAGTAGTTTCAACCTTCTTTGACCAGTTAGTTATCACAGACTTAAACGCCCCTCCCCCTCCCCCATCTCCTCTTCAATTCTCCTAGGACAGACATCTTAGCCTATAATTTGCCAATACCTAATATACAAGTTCTTGATTACCAAGTATACAAACTGCCAACTCCAAAAATAATATATACACCACGTTAGCAAGTATAATATTTAAAAGTTGACTAAACTTCAGGTCAATTAATGGTAGATCACTACTGGTTATATTGTATATATATGTGGCCTTGACTACACATACATATATGCAATGTACAACAGGGTTTATTCCATATCAAATCTCACCCAAGCATCCCAAAACTCACTACAAACTTCAAAAAATTTACATTTCCTTTCCATTACCTACAATTTATAAAGAAGGTAAAAATAAATTTATGAAGTGGAAATGCATCAACCATCATTTTGCCTAACCTAACTTAACCTAATTTCTGGGCTGGCGTGAGCACAACCTGGTATTTACCAATCCTGACTAAAGGCATAGGCATCAGCTGCTTCACATAAGTGACTCACCAGTGTCTTATAACTATCAAACTTGAAATGTACTCTATCACCGGCAAAGTTTCTGTCTATTAACTGATTGAAAACAAAAGTTGTCTCTCGGTTTCTTTTCAATAATTGGTTTAGTAGATTTTTTCGTGCTCGGTAGCCTATCTATCCCTAGGGATGTTTTTAGGAGCATTACGAATCTCTACACTAACTACTAAAACCTTACAGTTATAGATACCTTCCAATCTCTCTACTAGTCCTAAGATCTTATTTTTTACTCTATTGACCAATTCTGGATCATCATCGTTAACATCAATATCGTTTTCTCCGATGAACAGGATAACGATATCTGGGGTATAAGTTGTCAATTTGGTCACTAACACAGGATCCAGTAGGTTATCGCACACTGCTCCAAATTTCCCAAAAGTGCGATAATACAAGGGCTGTTCTAGTCTCGCATCACTTTTACTACAGCACCCTGTCATATTATGACTAAGGTGTTTTACGTGATAATGCCATATCACAGCAACCTTTCGCTCTATGCAAAATACATCAGGAGAGGCCATAGCCATTTTCTCAACTTTATTTTATGAATGTGCAATGACTGAAAAGTATAAAAAAAGAAAGGAAGGTTCAAATTCCCACCGAGTTATTATCAAAATTCAGGCTAAGTTAGGCTAGGCAATGATTGACTAGTTTATTCTACTATTCCATGTCGGGTTATGCTAACACGTGACATTCCAATATGGGTGCCACCATCAGCTGGTCATGTCTCTAACTTTATCGCCAAATCTCACAACAATCCTTAAACTTTCCAAAATTTTAACTATACTGATCTCTGATACAACAACCATTCACTGAAATTCTGGTCACGGCACTATTTTATTCTGACTCATTCAGAATAAGTAGCATTTCAAATCGTTCGTGCTGTCATATAGCCTAAACGATCTGAAACGTACTGACCCAAATCATAGCCTAAGTCTTATGCTACGACACCCAGGTTACTTCACTCTTATGTTAGTTTAAAATGTGATTATATTAATACATTGAGTTGTGTATATTAACTAAACTAACAATATGAACTTATTATTGGCGTATTCAGTTGTTCCTAGCTCAATGTATAGTTAGACTGGCGTAAGCACAGTCTCTATTTCACTACCCTCATCTAAAGTACACCTCATGAAATTCTCCTTACATTTCGATATGCAATCTTCTATAGAAAGTTTCCCTAAATGTACTTTAAGAAGCATAGGAATACTTAAATGAATTTGTGTACACCAACAATTATGGCTGCTTTCTTGAGTCCCCCACCAGCTAGAACTGCACTGTATTACAGCTATGAAGTGACTGACTTCACAGCCGTCTTTGACCAAAACCAAGCCTTCGACTAACTACCGAGCAACAACCAATCCGGTAGTTAAGCAATACTACAAGTATACTTACAATCAAACACACAAAACAACTAAGACAACATTTTTTTACTACTAAATACAAACAACAAAACATAATATCCTTCTTCTACATAATACGCATTTCCACTTTACGTAAATTTAAAAAGAACACTTAAAACTATAACACAACTTGCTGAAAAGAACAATCTCTCTTGTCGAAGTGTTGACAATATATATATATATATATATATATATATATATATAATATATATATATATATATATATATATTATAATTATATATATATATATATATATATATAATTATATATATATATAATTATATATATATAATTATATATATATATATATATATATATAATTATATATATATATATATATATATAAATTATATATATATATATATATATATACATATATATATATATATATATACATATATATATATATATATATATATTTATATATATATATATATATATATATTTATATATATATATATATATATATATACATATATATATATATATATATACATATATATATATATATATACATATATATATATATATATATATATACATATATATACATATATATATATATATATATATACATATACATATATATATATACATATATATATATATATATATATACATATATATATATATATATATATATTTGGCATGGTTTAAATGAGAACAAAAGAAACTTCATTTAACAAAATGCAACGGTGTCCTACTCTTGCCCCACCGAATCCTAAAGGAATAACCGCATAAATGGTCACGCAGTGTCTCCCTTTGAGGGCACAATCCCAAGCAAGAAGTCGATCTTACAAATTGCTAGGTAGTAGCCGTAAGGACCTAATTTGTCTGTAAGACAGGCAACGCCAGAAGGCCCAGTTCAATTACCGTGTTTTCCTCAGTATAGTGTCACCCAACGCTTATTCAACAGCTTCGAATGAATTGTAAGGATGTTATTGACTGTGGGTAAAAGTCGACATCATACCTCAAGTTTTGATTATACACCATACCTCAAGTTTGATAATCAATTGTTAAGTGTAAGATTGAACCTAAATTTAAAAATAGATTCTCACAACCATCGTAAGAGAACCATGAAGGTCTCTTGCAATTAAATGATAATGAGGTGAGTTTAAATTTCGTTGAATCATCGTATGCAGTGTCACGTCCGTTGGTTGAGGAATCATTTCGAAAATCAGGAGAAGAAAAATAGGTTTGCAAGTTTTTCCCAAATATGTTTATTTATGTATGTATTTATTTATTTATTTTAGTGTTTAATTTTAGATTTGTTTCATTAATCTTCTGTAATTTCTTTTACCAATAGCCCACACAACCAAATTTTTCCACTGATTTACGGGTCGCGATTCATAACTAATCATATCATTTGCTGCTGTATGGTCTTGAACAATGTGGTCCTATATAGGAACTTCGACCTTTCTTGAGTTCTCTGTAATGTCGTTATATTTAAAATTTTATTAACGAATTTTGCTGAGTTTTCAGTTTATTTCCTATTGCCTGAAACAAAATAGCAAAGCTGCGATTCCTTATAATCATTTTATCCCTCCTTCAGGTAACTGGAATTTTACATTAGGAAATATCGGTGATACTGATTAATTCTTAACTTTTGATACGAATTTCTATACTCGTCTTATAAACCAGTTTATCCAGCAATAAATTATTGTATTTACTCATTTGTATGAAAGATTTCAACTGCATTAACCTGTTGCCTTGTAAATCTCAATAACAGGTAAGCGTATTAAATTCGGTACAGCCAAAGAATGGGTCTTTCTCTATTCGAAAAGCTTCCAGTAAAGCCTTATCAATTTCGACCAAAAGCATCTTCATGCCAAAAAGAATTTTAACCCAGACGGGCCTCATGAGTTTGGTCGTCTATCTGGCTGTATGAAAGTCAGAAAGTGCAAAATCTTCAAATTGAGAATCTTCCGAAAAACACCACCTTCAGTTATCACTCCAAAATTTCGTCCATTCGTTTAGTAAAACTCGTTCATGAATTTATATTGCTTTCTGCTATAATATCGAGTTGAACGGTGATATCAATTTATGTTTCGAACAAATATGCGCCAGTGATTACATCGAACTTGTTTTTAACTAGTATTTTTTGAGACGATTTAATTTGAAACATGTTATTAATTGATGCATATTTCAATCCAGAATCATTTGAATTTAAATCAGCTTTTCTCGTTTTATTCCAGAGAAATGAATTTCCTTCGTAATATCCCTGTGACTGTGTGTTTCCTTTATCAATTTTGTGGGCAATAACCACCAATATTAGGAAAAATTATTTTTGTATTTTACTATTATTTCTCAAGCTCCCATGTAATCATCAATTAAACGCTAGCTGATACAGAATACACTTAAACTACTTTTGTTTATGGTGCTTCTTCTTTATGTTTGGTAGTTAGACATGTAAATGAAATTCAAGGTAAAGTAAACTCTTTGTCCCTTCGGGAGATGACGTGGGGACAACGCCATTAGCAATTCCTAGAGGGGCACTTAAATAAATTCAGGAATCAGGACAATAAACATTTGGAAATCATATTTGGTTGGTATATTAGTATTTAATATTAAACTACATCCAAAAAAATAATCTACCTTTATTGGACTGAATAAAAATATGCTTTACAAATGTTTACATTCTATGAATGATTTGTTCATTGCTAATGAGCAATACCATAAACTTATTCTTAGTGTTCGCTGGGTTTTTAATGTCAATATGGTGTATCATTGTTTACCTTGTTTTGGAACACATTAATATAAATTTTCTTATGCTTTAAAAAATAAGGCATCACTGTAATCTCAGGCTTACATTAGCTGTGTTTTTGCGATCAATTATTGTTAAATCATTCTGCAGTAATGTTAGAATAATGGACATTATGTAGCGGAATTAAGCAAGACAAATTTACCACAAAAATATGATATTTTCCATTAATATAAGACATAAAGCTTGCCTAATTTCTTGACCTGATATTTTCTTTCTTTGACAGTACATGAATTATGATAAACATTAAGTTCAATATTTAGGCTTTAAAAACGAATCGATTTGGAAGACGGAAAATGGTGTTTCTGACTGACAGAACCAAACCTCGGATAACGTGAATCCACAAAAGCGCTTCTCAGATAAATCTTTCTTCCTGTCAAGATCGACAGAAGGCTTTAGCACAGGATTTCAAAAATTTGCTCCTCATTTGGTGGATACGACAGCATTGACAATGGCATTGATGATGTTAAAGATTCTGTAGCCGTGGAAATTTGTTCAAAGGAAAGTAAGAACCTGTAATACGGCAAGGAGTGACTTAACACAACAATAAGAAAAATGTTTAAGGAACAACAAAAACAAAGTTCGAGGAAGGACACTGAATAAGAAACTAGTTTATTTAATTTAAGTTAATAATTCGGTATGAGGTAACTTTTCCATAAGGTAGCGACTGAAAATCTTCAGTGTAAAGTCTGAACCTGGAAATGCTATTAGGCAATGATGAGTAGGGTTACTTGAACACACGCATGCCTGTTATCTACAATTATCTGAAGAATTTAATACCTATAGGATAAAAGTTAAATGAGAGCAAAATAACCTAGTCGTGGATTACATTTCATAATATAAATGTTTAACGGCTGAAATGAAGGAAAAAGACTTCTATGCACACACATACACACACGCAAACACACACGCATATATATATATATATATATATGTGTGTGTGTGTGTGTGTGTGTGTGTGTGTGTTTGTGGCATGTGTGTCTTTTTCCTGCAATTCAGCCTTTATATTATAAAATTTAATCCACTGCTAGATTCTTTGCTCTCATTTAACCCTTTCGCCTTAATGAAGGCGAGAGTCGTTTAATTGGTCTTATTCTTGCCCAACAAAATTATGGATGTTTTTCTTCCAAATTCCGTCAAGCTCTTTGAATCCTAATGCGTGAATGGATGGTGTGACAGTCTTTAAATGTGGTGCATTTTATTTGCACTACATAAGACATTTTTAAGCCATAATCAAACGAAACATTGTAATGTTTAAAACAAGTTGGGCCGATAGACATGAAAATGCTCTTCGTTGAAGTTTGGAACCATTAGAGAAAGCTACTTGTTCTTAAAGAAGAGAGAATACTGTACTGAAAACACAAAGACAGGGCGATCAATAATGATAACAGAAAATAATAAAAAAAAAAAGATATTACTACTCTTGATTCCTTCGTGCAATATACTTGAGAGAGAGAGAGAGAGAGAGAGAGAGAGAGAGAGTAAAAAAACAATATCACTACTTGTTCGGAAACGGAAAAATTGAAGTTCTCAATTCCATTCTCTGAAGAGCTCTTGGAGCGGGAATATTGCAAAACTCCCAAGGATATTAGGTTTAGAAAATAAACACCCCTAGTTTCTGATATAACCCAATTCAGGTATAAAATTTTTACGACTATTATGCAATTTTCAAGGCCGAAATAGGAATTGTTTTTCTTTGATGAAATAAGAGTCAGGTATAAAATTCATTTTCTAAAAAAGTTATAATGAAATGAGAGCATCAAGGAGAAGGATAATCCTTGGTCATCTAAATATCGTTACCGAAGTCATTTTAACTGTGGGTTGGTATATTTCCTCTGTTATTATAGTCTTATTTCTGAAGTGAAGTTCTATATTAGTGATCTCTTTTTTATCAGAGTTGCCTCGATAACGATGTGGAGAATACATTTTTTCCTTGTTTATTATTCTACATTAGAGAAACATTGAATTTTTGATTAGTTTTATACAATATCTTTCAAAAAGATTGCCGACGAAAATAAAATGTTCAACATTCAATTAACATGATTCAGTTTTGCAGAACCTTTTCGCAAAGGGCAAAGATCCAACTTAATTGCCGCAAGATGGCGTTTGCGTGTATGTATACACAGATTTATAGTACCAGAAGGATTCTGGGGTATTGTCTTGGTTGGATGCCTGTATAGAATCTAGTGACGTCAGGCACCTAGAGTCGCGTTGGCATGCCCTCCAGTCAGGTACACCGGAGAATTATGGCCGACCAGGGCTTAGGTTGATGGTGCACTTAAACGGTGGAGTCCCGTAGAAATTTATTATTTTCGAAGGGAGTTTCTGTGAATTTGTCTTCTCTCTCTCTCTCTCTCTCACTCTCTCTCTCTCTCTCCGTTCTTTCCTCTAGTATTACTTTGTCCTTTATTTTTGGCCCTTTCTTTCGTATTCTCTTCCTTCTATGCCGATGTCCTGCTCTTTCTTTTTTTCTTTTCTCTCCTACTAAATTTTTCTGCTGTCATTTTATTCGTTTTACTTTTTGTCCTCTCCTTCTCCTCCTTTTACACACTGGCTGCCTTGCATGGAGGCAACTGACAATTGCTTTATGTCACACCTAGGCCCGGGCACTGGCTTGCTTGTTGTATATAGATTTATCTGTTTAAAGTAGAACAGCTGGTTTTCCTTTCTTGATAAGGTTATTTAAAAACGAAAAAAAGTAAAGAATGAGAACTATTAATTCGTTTCCCATTTTATACCGTCAGAGTACCTTGAGAGGAAATAAGAAATGAGGTTGCATTCAGAAACCTGGCTGTAGGTTTCTAAATCAAATGACAGGAGTAATGCTCTACCGGTCCATTCTTGGAATGTAAACCTCGGAGTGAACATTTATTAGATTAATTTACTCATACGCTTTGGTTAACTCGATTCTTGCTGTGGCAGGGAAGAAATCTTTTAGTAATTTTGGTGGGATCGATACGAGTTATGTCTTACTGAATACAAGCTTATTTGCAGTTACAAGAGAAGCTGATGAGGATAGTGGTTTTGTGATACTCCAACATCAATTACTGTAATGACAGTACCAAGCCATGGAAGAAATATTTATTTGTGTATCATAAATGTGGAGAGAGAGAGAGAGAGAGAGAGAGAGAGAGAGAGAGAAGGGGAGGGGGATAAATACTTGACGAGATCTCTGAGGGTAGCGTACCTTAACAAAAGTTTAAAGATCAACTTCCACTCTCCATTTCTTCTGACGAAGGGAGGCAGAAGCTTTTAAAACTAAAGAATTCTTTATTTTATACAACGGGGATAAAAGAACATTGGGCGGAGAAAGTATCAACGGAAGTCGAGTCTTCAAGATAATTAGGAACAATGATTTCCTGTGAAAACTGCACAAGAAGAAGGTTCCTTGTACCTTGAGCCTTTGCCGGAAACGATTGTTCTTTCTGTATCCTAAAAAATAAATAACTTACGGATAACTACATAAATGAACCGCGTTAACCAGAACAAAGAAAATTCTCAGTCATATGAAAATTATATTTAAAAACGGATTTAATCCGAGAAAATAAGAAAAATTATTCGTAATAATATCACTTTTATTCAAGAACAATAATTGTTTTCTGACCTT
>JANJGK010000017.1:3772930-3789332 GCA_039081455.1 Macrobrachium rosenbergii | reverse complement strand
TGTTATCTCTAAAGCGGGAGTCAGAGTGAATGATGAGAAAGTTAAAGCCATCGTGAGTTTTCCAGTTCCCAAAACCAGGAAACAGATTCGTTCGTTCCTAGGTATGTCGGGTTTCTTTCGCAATTTTGTGCGGAATTTTTCTACAATAGCGTCTCCATTGACAGATTTGTTACAAGAAGACGTTAAGTTTGTTTGGGGTGATAGTCAGCAGTTAGCTTTTGAGAAGCTTAAGAACGCTTTGGTGAACCCACCTGTTTTGAAGTTTCCAGATTTTAGTCAACCGTTCACCTTAGTGACTGACGCGAGTCAGGAAGGTATAGGTGCGTGTTGAAGGTATAGGTGCGTGTTTGATGGAGAAATTTGAGGGGAAATTACACCCAATTGCTTTTTATAGCAGAAAGTTCAAAACGCGTGGTAGTAACGAAAGGCTGATGTCAGTTGTGGACAAGGAGGCTTTTGCAGTCGTCTCTAGCCTTGTTCATTTTAAGATGTTGTTGTTGGGAAATAAAGTTGAGATTTTTACAGATCATCAACCGTTGTTAGAGCTTTTTAATAAGCCAAATTTGTAGCCCAAGAGAGCGCGTTGGTTTTTGACATTGAGAGATTTTGATGCAAACCTCAAATACATTGAAGGTAAGCATAATGTGGTTGCAGATGCATTGAGCAGATATTTTCCGGTCGAGGATGAGGGAGTGCAATCCGAATCCTGTGTGGGAGACGAGAGTAAACATTTGGTGTCGATTGTCTCGGATACTAGTAGTCCTGAGATATCACATGTAGAGGGCATACTTCGGGGAGAAATAGTGAGTCGGCAGTCTCGGGAGAGATTGTTGTTTGTGATAGTGAGGGTAACGCTGTGTGTTATATTACGGGTGAAAATGTCACTTGGGCCATAGGCTTGCTCGAACAAGAGCAAGATGAAGATAAATTGTTGTCAGATGCTAAGGCATTTCTTAGGGGAGTTTCACTGAAGAAAGGGTATAAGTTGCCTTTTTCTGGTCTAGAGTTGGAGAATAATTTATTGGTGAGGAAAGTTAAGTATAACTTGCGAAGTACTCGAAGCATGGGTGAAATTACACAAATCATCGTGCCAGAGAGTCTAGTACCACAAGTTCTAGACATTGTACATTGTAAATTTGGTTCTCCTCATTTAGGTGTGGACAAGACGTATGAAAACGTCAGGTCAAAGTTCTTTTGGAAAAATATGTTTTCCGCAGTGGAGGCCTTTGTAAAGAGTTGCGCTGTTTGCAATGCGAATAAGCCGGCGACGACGGTGTCGTGTCGTTTGGGTTCATATCCCGTACCACATAGGCCGTTTCAGAGAGTGCATATGGATATTCTGGGTAACTTCTCAGAGTCCGCTTATGGTTATAGACATTTATTAGTAGTTGTTGACGAGTTAACTCGTTTTGTCGAGATTTTTCCACTGAAGTACAAATCAGCTGAGGAAGTTGCTATAGCGTTCTTTAAGGGGATAATTTGTAGATATGGTGTTCCTGAATGTCTGATCACAGACAATGGTAGGGAGTTTATTAATAAGACTTTAGAGGGTCTTGCCAATTTGTTGGGGATAAAGAAAGTATCTATAATCCCATATAGACCTGAAGTGAATGGGTTATGTGAGAGGGCGAATCGGAAAGTAATCGAAGCTTTACGCATGACAGTGGGTGGTTCCGATACACATTGGGACAGATCTTTGGATGAGGTGCGATATAGTATCAATACTATGACGAATGACACAATTAAGATATCTCCAGCAGAAGCTTTGTATGGGTACAAGTTGAAAGGACCTTTTGATTTGTTACCAGAGCGAGTTCAGGGTGATTTTACGGTCACTTCATTGATAAATACAGCGAGAGAAAGATTTGCACGTATCAGTAAAGAACTTGAACTTAGTTCGCGCGCAATGGTAGAGAAAAGTAACGCGAAATTGAGGGGAGTAGCTTTTTCGATGGGTGATAGAGTGTTTGTTAAAGTGAATGTTCGGAATGATCTGAATTATAAATTAAGTCCGAAGTTCCACGGACCTTTTGAGATTGTAGAGATCAAAAGAGGGAATAGATTTGTAGTAAAAGACGTAAATACCGGTGTGACGAAATTAACTCATATTTCAAAGTTAAAGAGAGTTGGGATGTAATGGAACGTTTGTATATAGTTAGAGGGATAAATGGGTTGATGTTTGTATATACTATATATATAATTTATTTTTTGTTTGTCTCTTGCTTCTTCTAGATGCTGAAGTTCTTAGTGATAGTCCTGTTGGGTGCAGTAACCTGGGGGTCACGGGAAGCTCGTTTAGGACCAGGTGTAGTGGTTGAAGAAGATCATGAAGTCTGGTTAGCTTCGGACCAAGTGACCATAAGTCTAGAATTTGACAAGATAGGGTCAGCCAGAGAGGAATTGAGTAGTTCCAAGGATAGGTTGCAACAAATGAGAATGACGCTAGATGCAGTAGAGAATAAGAGAACTTTACCAGTCTCTTTAACTAGATTATTGAAAGAAATAAGGATAACGTTAGACAGAGTTGATAAAGGGATAGATAAAACATTAGAGTGGGTTCCTGACGTTACTCTGGGAAATTCACCTTCCATAGAGAATAGGAGAAGTAAAAGAGCAGCACCTTTAGTTCTTGTAGGTGTTGGCGTGATTGCTGCGATTGGAGCGATGTCCATTGGGAGTTTAGTCAAAGTAGCAGAAGTTCAAAAAGACTTAATAGCTCAAGGGAAACAGTTAAATCAGTTGCAAGAGAGTAATAAGAAATTGAGTAATAGTTTTGAAACAATGAGGCGTTCTTTGAATGATTTGTCAGTTTCAGTAGAAGGTTTGAAAGAAGATCTTGATGTGACAATTGCATTCCTTACGATCCAACATACCGTTCTTAATGTTGAGAAAGAAACTGATTCTCTTAGGACAGAAGTGCAAATGCAAGTTAAAGCAATTATTGCTGCAGCAGATGGTCGTGTGTATGGTGACATGTTACCTTTGGGATACTTAGAAAATGTTCTAAGGAATTCCGCTTATCTATATGGAGCGAAAGTATTGTTCATGGGAGGAGATTTGTATTTGTATTATAATGTTTTGAAGGTGAGGTTGTCTGAACGGGGATTGATAGTATACGTTCCTGTCAGTACGATGAAGCCTTTTGTTAGTTTTGTTATTAGACTTTTTCTGAGTGCTTTTGGAGACTTAGTAGTGATATGGAAGGGATTAGAGATCATGTTCATTTTGGGAAATCAATATCAGGGTTTGGGGGTTGATTATAAGACAGGTTGTACCTTGGTTAGGGAGAAGTATGTGTGTGACAGTAGTGTTTTCCAGTCGCAAGTTGTGTCTGTGGGTGGTTGTGAATTGTCTTTAGTTCATAGACAGACTCCGACTGAATGTGACTTTATACAGTTTCACGTGAATACCACATGATCACCACCAGAACTCTTACTGCCGTGTATTGCAAAGAGTGCCCCATCACGACGATGTGCCAGAATAACCAGACGACGACGTTCGTGCTTCAAGGGTCCAAGCTGTTCGACTCATCCTGCAGAATCCTGTCTACGGACTTTCTCGTACTTAGCCGTGCTGTGTTTAACAGTTCCGAGAAGATATTTATGCGTCATATGCATAACAATCACGATATAGTTCCAGTGCCTTCGACAGAGATACCGGTGACTGTCCCGCCGATGGAAGAGATCGAGGATACATTCATGGTCGAGTACCGTGAATATTTGTTGCCAGCTGTCTTAATGATTTTAGTGGTCATTTTTCTGATAGTTCTTATTATGGGAGTAGTAAAGCTCATTTGTGCTTGTAAGACTTCACGCAAGTGCTCTAAGACAATGTCCCCAGTAGATGTGCAAGTACGTCATGAGGGCAGTATCTAAGCTGTAGTTCAGTAGACATTGCTAATTGAGCATAAGCCCTATCTGTTATGTTTTATACATATGCTTTTGTTTTAGTTTGCCGTTAAGGAGAGCGAGACGCTCTTATGTGGTGGCCGAGCACTATTTCAGAAAATATGGCCGCCGCAATGTTAAAAGGTACAGAGTGTGATGAAAGAATTTTCGGCTGCAAGATGGTACTGGTGACGCCGTCAGTTGCAAAATCCATGCGAGAACGAAAGAGATCTTTACGCTACGTAATGTTCCTACCCGGAACATTCTTATCTGTTTCCAAACAGTTGTAACATATATATATATATATATATATATATATATATATATATATATATATATATATATATATATATATATATATATATATATATAGAGAGAGAGAGAGAGAGAGAGAGAGAGAGAGAGAGAGAGAGAGAGAGAGAGAGAGAGAGAGAGAGAGAGAGACTTATGTAGCCATTTTAGTGATTCGTGTTCCTATGAAAATTTTAACATTTAATATTAGTCGCAACGATTATAGTTTAACATAAACATTTTTAAACTTTTGGTATGGTTTATTTCTATTGGTGCTATACATTACTTTTCATTCTCATTGAAAAGTTATCTGCCACCTTGTAGGAATCCCTGTTCGTAGTTTTATCATATAGTCGTTTTATGGACCTAACCGACGAGTGATAATTATCGTACAAATTAACGTAACTGCAAAACAAGATATAATATATAGGTTTTTAAAAGTGTAGGACTGAACGTAGATTTCTGCCTTGTGTTTTAAAGAAAAGTCGAAATATTACATTAGGATTAAATTAGCTTAGGTTTTCACATGCATGAAGAAAAAACGACGTTATTAATTCTGGCGCTGCTAAAAAAGGTCATCCAGTATTTGTTCATATTCTTCAGACATGGTTTTCCCTTTAAATCGTTTTACCAAGAAGGACTGTTGTAAATCACTGCCCCCCCCCCCCCCGCAAAAAGAATTCTTTAAATTCCCTGAACTTTGTCTTGGTAACCACTTTATTCAAAATGAGAAATATGAAAAGTGGCCAAAGTTTTTGTCATATAACTTTCTATTTTGTTTCCAAGAAATCTCCTGCGGTGGTGCCACTACAGAGGGCGAACCAGATCTTCCTGTTGACTGTAACTCGGACTGTTATTTAGTTGAATCCTATTTTCCAGGATTTTCTAAAATGTACGGGACCGTAAAGTCCCTGTCCATTTAGACTCAGATTCCATTAACACGGTTTTTTAAAACTGGGCTTTACAGTATTATTTTTCTTCAACCCATTATTGCATTTTGGACTTGAATGTATAATTTTCCTGTTTTAGTGCGTACTTTGAACGCTTCTGACATCCTTTAGTTTTCAGATGAAAATCTAAAGAGATTGTCGATCCATAAATTTTTCCTACAATCTGGGTGGCCTCAGAGGAAAAGCTGATATTCTGGGTGGGGGGAGGGGGGAGCACAAACCAATTGGAATACAAGGATCTTAATCCCGTTTTATTTCTCTTTTAGATTAAAGTAAGTTTGTGGAATGTTTTCTAACTAGCATGATGCACTTGTACAAGGACCTGGTTAGGTTAGGTGTGGTTACTTAGGTCATTTGCTAACGAAACGAACGTGAAGCATGTTCTAGGCACACATTAAAATAAAACAAAATTATATTTATAAGTCGAAAATGTGAACATGTTTTAATGTAAACTTTTACCGATTTTCCTTGATTAAACCATGGAATCAGTTACGAGGAAACATAAATACATCCCAGACAACCCATACAACGCTATGATTTTATACAGTACTACTGTGTTTGTGTTAAATCAGTCTTGGCCTGCTGAACTTTCAGTCAGGTCTCATGAGGAGGACGAAGCAGCGGATGGATGGATACTATATTTCTTGTCAACAATGAGCAGTTGTTTGATTCCGTTATTTCGTTAGGAATTCAGATTTTCTTAATTGCTCTGCTCTGCCTCTTTTCTTTCAGAGTCTGTTTGTAATTTCGCATAAATGTTCTCATCTCGATTTTTAGCTGCTGCACTTTCGAATTTTACCTTCCATTCCATTTACTTTGTACTTATTTCGTATTTGTTTCATTGTGAGTTTTCGGCAATATGTTTTATTTGCAGTATCACAATTCAGTTCACAATTTTTCAATACTTTTCAAACTTATGGTAACTACTTTCATCCTAGTGAGTTAATTTATTTTAAGTGTCAATAAAATAGTGTTTATTTATAGAATTGGTAATATTATTAATTAATAAGATTAGAAATTTTATTCCAATTGCGGGAAACATTCAAAGGTCAAAGGCATATTTTTTTTTTTTCAGCAGGTTAAAAGGTAATGGAATTAAGGGCACCAAGAAGAGCAAACATCTCCCTAAGTAGTGTGTCTACCGTGATTGATTACTTGAAAAATAAAAGTGAAAACTTGCAGAAAAAATGCGTTAAGGCAATGCTTGTATTTTTTCCATTCAAATAGTTACCGAGTTCAAAGTAAATAAACTGGGTGATATACTTCGGCATCTGACTTGACAGTGTAGTATATTGGTATGGGATTAAATTTCTTGTAAAAAAAATTATAACCTCATAAAAGGACAAAAGCAAGCCTAACATTCTCAGTAAGATGTACATCAGTGATATATAAGCCTTAATTATAATTCTGTTAAATAAAAACAAGTAAAAAGTGCTCCGAAGTTTCTTCGACGCAGTCGATTTTCCTGTACATCGTATATAGCAAAATCCACCGCTCTTTGCTGCTATGCCCCACCCACTGCTTACGTCACGACCATCCCTTGAAACTGACTGGTTGGAATGGTTTCGAAAAGTTGGTTAATCTGTGGTTCTTTTCATCGTCATTAATTTTGCAATGGTTGTTTTACCGAACTAAAATACGTTGTGCTGATTATCAAAAGGAATCGTTACATTATCCCATGAAATAATAACATAATACACAATTCCTAAAATGGTGAAAAAAAAGGGAAAATATGAATGAAGTCAGGAGTGTTCTGCGATGCTGCAGTCTTGTTTTTCATAAATGAGGTTCACCTGACCACGGAGGTGACACGGGGAATGTCTTGCGTTCGAATCGGTGCAGCTGAATTACAGGACAATGATAATTACCGTCTGATATTGTCAAGCGTGTTGCCATTCTAAACTTATACACGAAGACTTTCTCAGAGCTATGTAGATTGGTATTTCATACTGATTTTAAGAATTTTTACTACATTTTAATAGTTATAAATTCGATTTCATTGCAATCGTTTACACATTCGATGGGATGATAAGCAGTGACTGCACTCTATTAAACCAGAATATGCATATGTTTAACCTAAGGTTACAGTATGATAGGCCATTCGATTCATATTGGATATAATTTGCTGGGAATTTTCTTAAGGACATTTTCTCCTTTCGAAATATCAGTACATTAAAAATTACGTAGATCTATGATGCCCTAAACGCAGTTTATGACGTTCGGATTATAGGTCTATACCTATCTTATATTCAGCCATTTTGTTGTGTTTCTTGTTGTGGTTATTCTTGTTTTTGTTGCTGCTGTTATGATGAAAAATTTTCATATGGTAAGCTAACATTGCAGAATTCACATAGACCTAGTCATAAAATACTAGTATAAAGAATGATCTGCCTACAATTGTTTATTGAAATTTAGTAATTTGTTTTAATTAAAAGTAATCAAGATCTTTATGAATATAGTATACGCTAGAATATTCTCTTAACAGCAGAGAGAGAGAGAGAGAGAGAGAGAGAGAGAGAGAGAGAGAGAGAGAGAGAGAGAGAGAGAGAGAGAGAGAGAATTTGCTGACTATTATGTATCCTTATGTTCAACAGGGTATTCTACAAAAATGCCCCCAAAAGCCGATGAATCATGGGCTACTCGCAGACTGGTTTGGATCATCTCATACATAGCTCTCAGCTTTCATTTATTTTGTTCTTATTTCGTTAAGTATCTTATGATGCCTTCCTACCATAGCCTTCATTTTCATAGAGATACTACAGCAGTCTTATATCTACTCATCACAGTAATACAATTTGTTATCCCTTTTGTAAATATGTTTTCAATGTAGTTCATTGTGTGAATATATATATATATATATATATATATATATATATATATATATATATATATATATATATATATATATATATATATATATATATATATATATATATATATATATATATATATATATATATATATATATATATATATATATATATATATATATATATATATACACGTATATATATAATATAATCTATAAGAAGTCGTGCACAGCGCACCTCCCCCCCCCCACCTAATTTACCCTATGTTTATTGAGAACTGCATGGCCGATCGTATTTGACCTAGAAATCAGAGAACAGTTATCAACATTCCGATCTGTTCTTTTTTACCCGGAACAGATATTGAGAGGACACTGATAAAAGGGGGTAAGGAGAGGAAACTGGATGCCACTCCCTTAGGAAGCTTAGCCCAACTAAGCTTCATATAACGGCCTTTCTAAAGGCAAATTAAGCTGCCTTAATTGTCTGTATCCGCAAGAAACCTGGGAAGAGGCCACCGATCGCTGAACACCTGGCTAGTGATTCATTGTTTGCACATGGCTCCTACCCCTGGCCGCTTGCCTTAAAAGGAAGAGACCGGAGTAGGCTGAAAGCAGTTAAGCAGTTAGGCTTGTGCGGAGTCGTAGGGGACAGCCATACACGCGGGCAGGTGATGCAGTTTGCTGAGAGACCATTCATCCCTGTCCGACTCCAGACTCCAGTCATCCTTGAGGGCACCACCATACGTGTGATCGTCCCTCGTCCTTTTTCGCCAGAGACCCGCTTCCCCTAAGGTAAAGTGCGAGTAAAGACTTTTCAGTCACGACAGTTTGCCCTTTAGAAAATTTGGAGTACCAGCATTTCACTAAAGCCTTTGGCACCCTCAGTGCAAACTCGAGACTTATTCTGTGTTAAATTGTTCCCTTACTGGCGTGTAATGTGTAAATCTCTCTTGCAGAGGGACCTATGCAGTCGACTCATCTTGGCCTGTGCCTTGCCTTTAATCAAGACTCCAGTAGAAGGATCTTCAGGCGTTGCAAGCCCTTTATCAATTTACTTGTCCATTTTCCCTTTAAATGCTTGCTTTTGTAATATAATTCTTTAATTTATCCCAAGTGTTTACGTAACATTTCCTTATGAAGCAGAACCTTCAGCTCCTAAATTCTCGCCTTTTTCTTATTTTTTTTTACGATTTCCCTTTACGCAAGTCAGAACTCCAAAGCCAATTAAATAAAGTTTCGGTTGCCGGCCTGTAAAATTGCATAAACCCAGGCAAATATGTAAAAATGCTGACCTGGCCTTAGATCTCGTTTTGCAGTTGCATTTCCCTCTAGTGTTGCTTCACTGCATTTGCAACTCACCAGATCACCTATTGGCAAAGCTAAGCTGGGTGTGAGAAAAATTCCGAACCTGTTACCAAGAGCACAGACCAAGATAGTTCCACGTAAGTAATGTGTTTATCTTAGCAAAATTTATTTTTACAATCGTGACTGTTCCTAGGTATTAGGAGTAGGGACGCATGTATTCACTGAGAGAAGAGAACTGCCGTATTAGATGCGTTAATGCATGCCTTTCAGGATAGGAAATTAGCAAATAACCAGGGCTAAACATTCTTTGCTTCGAGGAATAGTGCGAAATTCCTCTGTGCTAAAATCTTTGCCGTATTTTTTTTTGCTTCGAGGAATAGTACGAAATTCCTCTGTGATAAATTTTACTTCGCATTTCAGATTAGCGAATTATTTAGGCGTGTATAAATTCCCACATGGGATAAGATGAGATCAGCTTGCCTTGCTGAAATACTTCTCTCAGTTTAGTTAAAGCTCGAACTAGGTGTTAGGAAAGCGAAATTTGAATTCCGCTTCTAGGGAAAATTACTAGGTCATGTTTACTGTTATCCTCTCATCCCGGGAAATTCCCCGGAGTCACAGATGGCCTATAAATAGACGGGTTCATTCACATAGAATCTAAAAATAACTTCAGTGAGGGTCAGACGACCTTTCACTCCCCGCCACCCCGCCCCCTGCCCGCGTGTGTACCCTCTTTTTCATTCATTCCCGAGTAGTTTGTTGTTCTACTCTCAGCAACAGTTTTTGGGGGTTTTCCCCCATTAGTAATTTCTAAGTCCTAAGGGACAAATCGCATTTCCAAGTCCTACGGGTAAACCAAATAAAATTCTACCTCGCACGAGGCGAGAATTTCTCAACCAAATTCCAAGTCCTAAGAGACTCCTAAAAAATTCTACGTCGCAAGAGTCCTAAGAGACTCCGAAAAAAATTCTATGTCACGAGAGGTGAGAATTTCTAATTCCTACGAGAAAACCAAATTCCAAGTCCTAAGAGACTCTTAAAAAATTTTACGTCGCAAGAGGCGAGAATGACTAATTCCTGTGAGAAACCCAAAATCAAGTCCTTTTGAGACATTATATTAGTGTATTTCACACACATTTAAGCCCTTACAGGACTGATCATTCTAGCTCTTTAGAACAACACCTTAATTTCACGCTACAACCGGGCAAATCTGAGCGTGACATAAAATCCAGTTACGTCTTCCCAGATGCATATCAAAATTCGTTCGCCACGAACAACCACGTCTTACTCAGACATATTAAACCTTAACAAAGTCTCCTCAAACTTATTAATCAACTGTCTTATTCAGACAGATCCATTCTCCTGCAGTCTGAACAATTGAGTGTTTCAGATTGCTGCAATTGAGCCTTTTCAGACAACCTGAGTTCTCAGACATATTTGATACGCTAGAGAATCCGGTCCATATAACCATTATTTCAAGATGGCTAATACCAGACCCCAACAAAATGAGGACTTCAAATTCTATATGTCAGCTGGAAAGGACATGGGACTATCAGGGCAAGCTCTGAGAGACTGGGTTCAAGAGAGAGTGGACGATGCCAAGGCGGAGAGAGAGAAAGAAAGAATCACCCAAGAGAAACGAGAGGAGAGAGAACGTCAGGAGAGAGAGAGAGAGAAAGAATTGCCCAGGACAGATGAGAAGAGTTAGAACATGAAGAACTAGAGTGAGAACGGCAGGAGAGAGTGAGAGAACGGGAAGATTGAGAGCGACAGAGCGCCCATGACCTCCAGATGCTAGAACGACAGAACGCCCCTCACCCTCCTGCGGCGGGAATGAGTGCCCTCAGCCAAGCTCACTCGTTCATGCCAAAATGGACAGAGTCCGAACCGGAAGTATGGCTTGAAAGGGCCGAACGAGTCCTGGAGTGCTGCAACTTCTCCCCTGCGGAACTCTCCCTTGTTCTCACTAAATTCCTGGGAGGGAAGGCACTCGTTGTCTACCACGCCCTTTCGGCAGAGGACAGGGGAAACTGGGAAGCCGTACGCCAAGCAGTTACAAAGGCGTACGAGATTACTCAGGAGCGGTGGAGGAGACGTTGGAGAGAGCAGCCAAGAGAAGCGGGCCAGACTTGGTCCGATTGGGTGTAGCGTTTGGAGCGGGCGTTAGCCAAATGGCTCGAGTCCAAAGGAGCCACTAGTGCCGCCGAGGTACTCAAGAGATTTAAATTTGAGCATTTCCTGCGCTACGCCCCTCCTGCCCTCGCCACTCATGTAGTGGAAAAAGCCCCAGCTACACTCACCGAGTGTTGCCGGATAGCAGACATGTGGGAGACTCACCACCCTCAGGAAGGATCCATGGGGTGGAAGATATATCCCCCGCCCCTCCTCGGAGGATCACATTCCCATAAGAATGGGAACTCGGGCAACCCCCCAACTTGCCATTGCTGCAAGAAGATGGGGCATTCCTCTGAGCAGTGCTGAAGCAAGAAAACTCCTCTCTCTCCCAGAACACCCCCCAATAACTCACCTGCGTCCTTCACAGGGGCAGCGCGGAAAGATTTTAGCCAAACATTTTGCATGGCATGCAAGGTTTATGGCCATTCTCCCGCATGGGCAAAATGCCCAAACAATACTAAATCAAATACTCCCGCCGTCGCCTTAACCGTCACAAATTCCAAGTCCTTGGGCCCTCCAGCTGAAGGCCCCATATATGTGGCCCCTCCACGAGACAGCCACCCCGCGCACTGGGTCACGGCATTCGAGGACTCGGGGGCGCAAATCTCCCTCATACGAATGGACAGAGTTCCCTATGGAGATATCGTCAATAGACGAAAACTCGTCATGATCAAGGGAGTAAATCAATTTAAATTGATACTCCCTACGGTCCAATTCAGAGTCACAAGACCTCAGCAATAAAAAATTTGCAATCTTGCAGTAGCAAGCCATCTCCCCGGAGGCTATGACGTCATCCTGGGACACGACTTTCAGTCCCCACAGAAATCACGACAATCCAGGGGTCCACATTCCCTAACTCATTCCTCATGCGCGAGTAATCCTCCCCCACTTCTCCCTCAGTTAAGACTGGTGCCCCCTGGGTACCAGGAGGACGTGCAGTCCCTACCAGTGCCACCTGAGTATGATGTACAGTGGCCCCCCCGATCAGTTCCCGATCCAATTCCAGTGCTCAGCCCTGCCTCAGTGCCAGTGCCAGGGCTCCAATCGGATCTCCCTCCCTGAGATGCCAAATGCCTGCCAGTGCTACTTGCATGCACCGAGCAGTGCCAAGCTCCATCCGTCCTGACCGACGAGCAGAAGACACCTCTAATAGTGGCTGACTGTGCCTTAGTGCCAGCGCCAGAGCACAACCCCGATCTCCATTCAAGGGATCCGACTCAGGACCCTCCTCTCTTCTCCCAGCCTGGCACCACTACAAGCGTTGGTAAGAGAGACAATTCCTCTTGACCACAGCGGAAGCTCACCTAAAGGTGCAACCTCGCAACCCGTGCCTAAGCTGGTCATTGATACATGCGAGTTGTCCACGCTCCCATTGACCGTTACTGCAATCTCGCCACTCGCTACAGATACTCTTGCGAGTCAGGATTCTGCCATCTCTCACTTGGCCGATGAACTACAAGAGCTGCAACAGATCATGGTAGAACTAGCAATGAAAACTCCTGCGTCAGCTGTCACAGCAGCTGGCCCGGGTGGCACTCCATTCTGCCCTCCGGTCTCGGGCCCTCCGCTTCCCCGGCCGAGGACGACTGTCCTAGTAGGAAAGCTTCGCGGCAGAATTACCACAGGTGTGGGAATTTCCGGGTAGTTTCCAAAGAGCTCTAGAGCTCCCCTCGTCCCTGTGCCACCATTTCATCTTTCAAAGGTCTAGGCACCTCCAATCCAGAAGAGGATGTCAAGGTCCTCCACTATCTTCTTCCGTTCCCCTGGAACTTCTATCCCTTATCCTTCTCTATTAATCTTTTCTTAAATTATCAGCACGAGAGGCAATTAAATACCATTCCCTTCAAATGCCTAAGTCATTGAGAATAACAGAGTCGGAAGTGGCATGCCCTTGCACCCCTACCTTGGCACATGGCATGCGTGTAAGCTCTTCCTGAAGGAGTCACGCCCTTCGGGTTCCCTTTTCCAGCCCTGGGGCTGAAAGATAGTCCAGGCCGTAATTTATAGCCGAAGGACGATAAATTCCTACATAACACAATAAATACCTCACTCTATTACCCTTGGTTTTTCTGCCAACATCATTTAGTCTTTAAGTTATTTATTTATTTTTCTGTTTTAAATGAATCACGAGTCGTAAACTCCTGCTCTTGTGATCTTAAATGCTCCCTCTGTAAAATCCGACAGGCATGTCCCGCCTTTAGTATGCAGTCATGCTTTCAATTGTAACCTCCTGTTCATTCTCCCATTGTTATTATTTTTTTTCCTCATTCCTTCGAAGAACTCTGTTTTGCTCCAGACCCCTCGTCTTTTGTCTGCTCATCCCGTCATAACATTGAGCTAGTATCTATTTATAGCCTCTACTCGAGGTATGGGCAGTGGACACATAAAATTAGCGTGGGTTAAAGTTAGCGAATTAAAACTCGTGAATACTCTCGCTCTCCTGCAATTGTTAGAGTCCCCAGAATAAGGGTCAACCGTCAGCTGCTGAGTTGGTGAATTAAGTATTGTCATTACAACATTACGTAAAGTGGATGTCATTTACAAAAATAAATGCTGTTTTATCATTTACACAGCCTCTTCAGGGCGTACTGTGCTAACCGCATGCCTTGTTGATTTAGAATTAAGGAACTTCTATGTAAATTAATTCTTAAATTTTGTTTCCTGCTTCAGAATTATCTTTTCCTCATAACCATAAAGTAACGTATACCATAAATTTGAAGAAATTAATGGGCCATGTTAAAGCAGTATAGTATTAGTGTGTTGGAAGTATTTTCCATGTTGCATGGGGAAAGAGTAAAGTAAAAGCTTTTCCATTTCTTGTTGGGAGAAGAGTAACGTAAACCAGCTGTGCCGACTTCTTGGATATCAACATACAAGCCCGAATGAAGGCTTGTATGTTATCTTCTCTGGGGAGCTATTGTAACCTACAAGAAGTTGTGCACAGCGTGCCCCCCCCCCCCTTCCCCCAACTAATTTACCCTTTGTTTATTGACAACCGCATGGCCGATCGTATTTGACCTAGAAATCAGAGAACGGTTATCAACATTCCGATCTGTCCTTTTTTTACCTAGAACAGATATTGAGATGACACAGATAAAAGGAGGCAAGGAGAGGAAACTGGATGCCACTCCCTTGGGAAGCTTAGCCCAACTAAGCTTCTTAAAACGGCCTTTCTAAAGGCAAATTAAGCTGCCTTAATTGTCTGTATCCGCAGGAAACCTGGGAAGAGGCCACCGATCGCTGAACACCTGGATAGTGATTCATCGTTTGCACATGGCTCCTACCCCTGGCCGCTTGCCTTAAAAGGAAGAGACTGGAGTAGGCTGAAAGCAGTTAAGCAGTTAGTCTTGTGTGGAGTCGTAGGGGACAGCCATACACGCGGGCGGGTGATGCAGTTTGCTGAAAGGCCATTCATCCCTGTCCAACTCCAGACTCCAGTCATCCTCGAGTGCACCGCCATACGTGTGATCCTTCCTCATCCTTCTTCGCCAGAGACCCGCTTCCCGTAAGGTAAAGTGTGAGTGAAGACTTTTTAGTCACGATAGTTTGCCCTTTAGAAAGTTTGGAGTACCAGCATTTCACTTCTGTCCTTGTGCCAGTTTATCCAGTGCCATTTCCAATGTACTGTGTTCGAGGGTAAAGTGGTCATTCATTCCTCGAGTCTTTGGAACCCTCAGTGCAAACTCGAGACTTATTCTGTGTTAAATTGTTCCCTTACTGGCGTGTAATGTGTAAATCTCTCTTGCAGAGGGACCTACGCGGTCGACTCATCTTGGCCTGTGCCTTGCCTTTAATCAAGACTCCAGTAGAAGGATCTTCAGGCGTTGCAAGCCGTTTATCAATCTACTTGTCCATTTTCCTTTCAAATTCTTGCTTTTGTAAATATAATTCTTTAATTTATCCCAATGTTTACGTAACATTTCCTTATGAAGCAGAGCCTTCAACTCCTAAATTCTCCCCTTTTTCTTATATATATTTTTTTTTTACGATTTTCCTTTACGCAAGTCAGAACTCCAAGGCTAATTAAATAAAGTTTCCGTTGCCGGCCTGTAAAACACCATAAACCCAGGGAAATACGTAAAAATATATATATATTATTATAATGTGTTATAATATATAAAACCATTCAAGAAATATAATGTGTTTCTGTGAAAATTTTGATAATTTGCTTGCAGATTCGTCATTTGTTGTGAGATATGATAATATGATCTTAAAATGACTTTTTCTTACAGATAAATTGTGTATCATGTGATTCTGAAAAATGTCTTGATATGTTTTTTCCATTTGTTTAATATATTGTGCAGTATATTAAAATGAGTACTGAGTGAAATCAGATTCATAACATGCCGAGTAGAGAGATATTTTTGAACCATTATCAGGTCGCCACATCCTGTATTGACACAGCTGTTTGGGGGTGAAGGAAGAAAGGCAAGGACCACTTGGTTCATCTTTGACGAGTTGACAGGCCTCGGCCAGAATGCTTTATTATATGTTTATCATGTGCGTTTGTTCCATGGTTATTATCTCTACCTATGCCTATTATGTTTCCAAGATCTGAGTAGAAGGAATGAGGGAGTGAGAGAGTGAAGGTGACACGCTGACAGTCGACCCAGGATTTAGGCACAAAATACTTCTTTCTGTTTGCCCAGGTGTTTTGAGTGAGCAGAAGATGTCTATCATAGAGATAAGGAGCTTGAAGCTCCAGTCCTGTATGTATACTGTACATGTATACCTGTATGTATAATGTATGTATACTTTATGTATCATGTATTCTGGGAGGGCTTAAAGATAAAAGAGGAGTACTGAATGAAAAAACAGTTAGTTAGGTAAAGGGGTTGCTGGCATAAGGTTCTCTCTCTCTCTCTCTCTCTCTCTCTCTCTCTCTCTCTCTCTCTCTCTCTCTCTCTTTCACTCAATTACCATTCATGTATAAGGGTGTTATACTGGTTGCTCTCCTATATGTATAAGTTTTGATAAATTCACCC
>JANJGK010000017.1:3765430-3767930 GCA_039081455.1 Macrobrachium rosenbergii | reverse complement strand
AATTTTTAATTTTCCCCTACCCTCTTGACCAGGACATCCAAGAAAGGAATTTCTCCCTCCTTCTTCTTCTATCGTGAACTTGATGTGTTCATTTAGTTTATTTATGTTTTCTAGAAACTTGTGTAGATCTTCCCTTTCTCCCTTGTACATAATCAAGATGTCACCCACATATCTTATCCATTTTACGATATTTAAGTTCCTTTTATTTACTTTGCCCACCTCTTCCTTTTCAAACCATTCCATAAAGATATTAGCTAGAATTGGTGAAAGACTTGAACCCATGGCCACGCCATTTTTTGTATATAATGGTTTTCGCCCCACTTGAAAACATTAACGCTGAGGGGCGCTGTTAGCAGTTTTATTAAAACGTCATGATCTATGTCGCATGTATAGACCCCTTCCTTCATATTCTTTTTTATTATTTCCATCGTCGTCTTTACTGGTACGTTAGTGAACATGGGCGTTACATCCAAACTTGCAAATTTACAGTCTTTTACGTTAATTTTGGATAATTCGTCTATCAGGTTCATGTTATGTTTTAAATGCCCTTCGGATACTAAGCCTACCCATTTTCCCATTATGTTGGAAAGAAATTTCTCCAGCCTCCTCTGAGGTGATCTCGTCGATGCGGTCTTAGCCGGCACCCTTCCTTGTGGATCTTAGGGCTACCATAAATATATGGGATCTCTGGACTTTCCACTGATTTTATTCTATGTTCTAATTCTTTTATCTTGGTTTTGTCGTGGATTTTTGTCAACGCTTCCCTTACTTTTTTGTTATATATATGCGTATATATATATATATATATATATATGTGTGTGTGTGTGTGTGTGTGTGTGTGTGTGCGTTTGTCCGAGTGTGTGTTTGTGTTTCAGTAATACTACGCTAATCCGCAATTTTCTTCTTTCAGCGTTCATTCTAAAACCAGTTCAAATACAATTGTTTGATTATAAGTTTTGTAAACTCTGTTTATGAAATACCATCCTTACCTCTGGCACTAACTTCTGCTTATGGAATCACTTGCATTAACATTCTCTGGAAAATTCGTGCATGCTGTGAAGATTAATTTCATTTGTTTCTAGCCGTTTTTGCCCCTGGGAGAGATACTGTAGAGTCAGATAGTGAGAAAGGACAGTGTTAGGTATAGAATCCCTTCCCATTGAATTATATGTGTATTGTATTCTTGATACATATTATCATTCTTTCCATTTTGTAAGCATATAATTATAAACACGTGCTTTGCATTTGTTTTAGGTCGTATCGTGTTTAATTGCTGTTCGAGGATAATCATGAGTGGGTATAAAAGTCCAAATCATTTCTATATGTGCATGCCTGCAGGAAGAAGTCTGTTCCGTTCGCTTAGCAACAGTCAAATTTAGTTTTACTAAATATTAGTATCTCCTTCACTAATATATTGCTTTCTTACTGAATTCACATCTCTCACAGTGAGCAATTACAGACAGTTTAATGTGACAGATACACCCGTTGCAGAAGCTTTCGAGATCTGTGTGCTTGTGTATAAATCTATTTTTCCCCGTTAATTTCATTTGGACTAAATAAGGAATACTGAAGTGCGGAGGAAAGTATATATGATGAAAATTATTTCCATAAAATTAAAACTACTCCAAGAAATGCACAATATCCCTTGCACACAACCCAGAGCCCAGACTAAGGAGAGGCACATATCCCGGGAGAGAAACGTAATGCTCAGGATAATTATTAGTCGACGTAAAAGTGATGTTGGTCATGTTTCCAGCCATTGTACATTTCCGACGCAATGTGGAAGATTAGGCTCGGGATTAAGGGAGTAATATATTGACTGGAATTTTAAAAAAATATATTGCTTGTAAGAGGTTCTGTATAAGTCAGAGGTATATCTCGTACAAATCGGTGTGCAAGAAAGATTTATTTTCATTTCAGTACTTCAAAGAAACATATATGTATGTTTAGTTACAATTATACAATATGAATAGTTTGAAAAGGATTGTTGAGACTGAAAAACTAAAACGATTTAAAATATTCTTATCCACTTAGCTAGCAACACACTGATCTGTTGACGTGATTTTGAATCAGTGTCAGGTTAATTTCAATTATGTTAATTGTGGAGACAAATAACGAAAAACAAAAACAAAAAACGATATTCCTGGAAAGCCACTACCCTTTCAGATTCCCCTCAGATCAAATAAAAGTAGATATTCGATCCTACTGATGACATATGAAATAATTAAGCTAATGTCATAATAGTACACATATATAGTATAAGTCTCATTGTGTACTGTAATTTTCTTCACTGTAATTCCTGTGATAGTGGAGCAAAT
This sequence comes from Macrobrachium rosenbergii, assembly GCA_039081455.1. Taxonomy (NCBI): domain Eukaryota; kingdom Metazoa; phylum Arthropoda; class Malacostraca; order Decapoda; family Palaemonidae; genus Macrobrachium; species Macrobrachium rosenbergii. The sequence goes on along the minus strand of JANJGK010000017.1, from coordinate 3,765,612 downwards.
GTGTGTGTGTATATATATATATATATATATATATATATATAATATATATATATATATATATATATATATATATAATATATATATATATATATATATATTTGTGTGTGTTTGTGTGTGTGTATGTATGTGAATATATATTATATTTTCCCAAGAATCCCCGCCATCAAATGCTTCATCTAAAG
>JANJGK010000017.1:3756582-3765330 GCA_039081455.1 Macrobrachium rosenbergii | reverse complement strand
AAACATCTTTTCACTCTGGCTCTGCCCACTTGCCAATGACATATTTGCTAATTGATATTAGCAAGGCCAAGAGAGACAAGGTCTACCCAGTTGGGTGGAGTCGCCTCCCATCTGGGATAACTATGTAGGCGATGACGTTTCTTAGAGTACAGTCACTCATATAAGTCTGTAAGGGTCTCCATGTGTGTAGGTGAATCCATCCCATCCCTTTTCTGGACGATGAGTCTGTATAGCGACGTAACACGTTCACATGGCAGAACTGTGTCGTTGGTGGAATTTAGGTTGAACAAGATTGTTTGTCAGTCAGTTTTATTATTAATCATCATGATTAGATTATACATTCAACCTTGTCTGATAATATAGGAAGCTTAGAAGAGCCCCTTCGATTTCCAATAAGCTGTAATAGATTAACAAGAATCAAAACAGCAACAAGTTAGTGAGGCAGTTGTCTTCCAACGTCGTCATGGAACACTCCCGAGTCTACGGCGACAGTCAACTAGAGAAAACACACCAAGCAGGTAAGCCACCATTCCGGAAAGTATTCATGTAGGTATATTGATTAATGTGTATTGCTATATTTTTCGGTTCTACTTAGCAAGGTTACTTTAAGTATATTTAACCATGCCGACATCAAAAGGATTCTATTTCAGGCTTAATGAGGTCAAATTAAATTTATATGTCGAGAAGGTAAGGGTCCGGTCTCTCTCTCTCTCTCTCTCTCTCTCTCTCTCTCTCTCTCTCTCTCTCTCTCTCTCTCTCTCTCACTAAGGTAATTTTCTCTTTACTACTCTCTTTCACTGTGTCTGACAGTCTCTCTCTCTCTCTCTCCCTCTCTCTCTCTCTCTCTCTCTCTCTCTCTGGGAAGTTATCATAACATGCTCCGGACTGTTATATTTTATTTAACACATGCGGTAATAATTTTATCTTTCTAATGCAGAATGGACGTAGTTCGTAGACGCCGGATCCAATAGAGAATGCATATGGTAACAGGCCATGTAGATCGTCAGATGCAAATGCATTTCTTAGATGGGAATTAGTTAAGAAGGGTTATATGCCGTCTTTTGCAGGGCTTGAATGAGAAAGTAATTTGTTAGTTAGGAAGATTAGATACAGACTGAGGAATAGTGAGGATAAGGGTGATATGACGAAAATAGTTGTTCCTAGGAGTTTAGTACCTAAGGTTCTGGATATTGTTCGTTGTAGGTCTGGCAGTCCGCATTTGGGTATTGGGAGGACGTATCAGAATATACTGGGACAATTCTTTTGGGAGAATATGCTCATGTCATTGGAAGACTTTGTTAGAGGTTGTTCAGTTTGTAATGCATGTAAGCCATCGAGGGTCGTTTCTTGTAAATTGGGTTCATTTCCTATTCCCAGCAGGACTTGGACAGGGATCACATGGACCTGTTAACCAATTTCTGTGAATCTAGTTATGGCCATAGGCACCTGTTGGTGGTTGTTGATGATTTAACTAGGTTCATAGAGATTTTTCCGTTGAAGCGTAAAACAGCGTAAGAGGTGGCAGTCGCATTCTTTAATCAGTGCATTTGTCGTTATGGGGTTCCTGAGGTGCTGATTCCAGATAATGGGAGAGAATTTGTGAACAAGACGTTAGAGTGTCTTGAGGATGTAATGGGCATTCGAAAAGTCTCTGTTATTCCCTGTAGACCAGAAGCTAATGGGCTGTGTGAACGGGCAAATAGGAATGGCAAATAGGAAGGTTATTGAAGCTCTCTGAATGACTGTAAGGGTGAACGATGTAAATTGGGATCGATGTATTCCACAAGTGCAGCATAGCATTAATTCCATGGTTAGTGATACCATTGGAATGTCTCCCAATAAAGCAATGTTTGGTTACCCAGCGCTGGGTGCGTTCGATTTATTGCCTATTCCATTAGGGGATAATACTGTTAGGCCACTTGTGTTGACGACAAAAGAGAGATATGCGTGTCCTGCTGGGAATCTTGAAATGAAAACGCGCGATTTGGTGGATAGTAGTGATGAAAAGCCGGATAGAGTTAAAGTTGCTGTGGGAGATAGGGTTTTTTGAAAACAAATGTCAGGAATCAGTCGAACTATAAGCTAGGTCCTAAATTTGAAGGTCCTTTTTGTGTTGTAGAAGTAAAGAAGGGGAATAGATTTCTTGTTCTAGATGAGAATACGGGTGTGTCTCGGTTGACACATATATCTAAAATTAAAAGACAGGTTAACAGGAATCTTATGGATTAATTCCTGTGTTGTACTGTGGTTCTGATAATTTTTATCCTCTTTCCTCTCTCTCTTTCTCTCTATCTTTGTTTTTTTAATGGGTTTTAAATGGGCATGACTTGTAGTTTTTTTTTTTTTTTTAACTAGGGAGGACGTTGGTCCGTAGAGTTATACAAATCTTTAATTGTCCGAGTTCAGTTTTTGCGCTTGTATGCTGCAATATATAGTTAAAATTAAGTGCAACATAACATTGGGTTTTATAGATATATGGGTTTCTTTTTTAATGTTTGTTTTTTTTCCCCGTTTTGAGATCTGGTAACTTTTAGATTCTTTCTTTGTTTTTTTATGCTGAAGCCTCGTATTTACATGACTTTGGGATTTGTGGCATGGGCTAATTTCGTAGTGAGGTTAGGCCCGTGTGTTATTATACAAGAATATTATGATGTGTAGTTGTCGTCTGACGCAATATCTTTGAGTATAGAGTTTCAGAATAAAGTTCTGTTGCTTATTTTTTTTTCTTGGGGGGGGGGGGGTGAGTTGAATATCGGACGGAATCTGTCTGATCTGTTACGGGGTTGGCTAATGAAACTTAATGCTACAGCAGTTAGGGTTTAGGATAGGATTAGGAAGACTTTAATATGGCTTCCAAATAAAGGGGGTTTCGATTTTTCAGTTCTCTTCTAGGAGTAAGAGGGCTGTGTCATTGGTAATTGTAGTTGTTATGATTATAGGACCGATCGCTAGTATGTCAATTACTAATTTGCTGAGAATTGAGCAGGTATTGGCAGCATTTGCTAACCAGGGTAAAGCTCTGGTGACTTTACGGGATAGTTATGAGTAATTACGGGAAGGTTTTGAGACTTTAAGGACTTCTTTAAATGGGTTATTGGTCACAAGTTGACGGGTTGGGGTGGGGGGATCTTTTAGATGTTACGGTAGCTTTGTCTTCCTGTCAAACTACCTTGCTGAATATTCAGAAAGAACTGGAATACGTGTCATCGGAATTTCAAACTCAGGTTAGATCAATGGTTGTCACTTTTAAGGGGAATTCTGGGAGATATTTTTAATCTCGTATGTTTGGAATTGCCTTTAAAGAATTCAGTAGATCTGTACGATTCTCAGGTAATATTTCCTGGAAGAATTTGTATGGGTAGTATCTTAAAATTAGTGTACCAGATAGGGGGTTGATTGTGGAAATTCCAGTTAGTAACTTGGAATTGTTTCATAGTTTTATCATACAACCTTTCCTTATTGGTTTAATGGTTCAGTAATAGTATAGGATATTGAGGAGACTAGGTACCTTTTAGGTTGACTGTCGACATGACCGACTTACGCTATACACCACTTCCTCGCAGCAGTGCCTTATGGAATGACTTCTATGAGCCTCAACTGATACAAGTTGGATATGGGGCAGTCTGCATACGCCTGCAGGTTTCTACACCTGCCCCCTCATGAGAGGATCCATGGTTTTTGGAGAGATGTTGGGCAGGACGTCTACAAGTTGCCGTCGTTGCTGGGAGACATCTGTTAGGCGCAAAGGATTCTTGGGTGCCACATTCAACATGGACTTGTGCAGTCGCAAGCCGTTCAGCATAGTTGGATTGTCAAGAATTAAGATGTGAATGGGAGCATGAGCTTGTAAAGTCGCATGCTGTCCAGAATATTTAGATCATTAAGAATGCAAAGATGGGAAGTGATGCGTTCTACAATGAACAGTTTATTGAATAACAATCGTGAATACGAGACAAGTAACTTTCGTATCTAGTGCATATGGTTTGCTATGATTTTTGGAGTTGGCCCTGCTGAACTTTCGAGACAGATATTTTCGGACCTGGGCTGTTGACGTATCATTTGCTGGCCTGTGAAAGGCACATCTGTTGCAGGTGCAGTTATGTTGACACTGGAGGTTTCCACAGTTAGATACAATGGGTATCTGACGCGTTCATTTGTGCCTTCTGATCATGGCCCAGATGCGTGGAGGTAATGTGACAGATGGATGGAAGCGTTGTGATCCTTCGAACATTGAACCGGTGTCGTCACGTTTCCGGGAGGAGTTCAGTGAGTGTGTATGTGTGCACTCTTTAATGGTATATTATGAGAGGAACAGACAATAGCTTTGGACTTCGATTTCCGGCTGGTATGATTTGCTTTTTGTGCAGTGTTAATGGATAAGAACTGCAACTGTGAGATACATTATTTGAAGCCATAGAAGTGGGTAAGATAACTCATTAACACTTATATCTTTTCCAGACATTATGTGGAAATACCCAGTTTGTGTCGCAGTGAAACTCCTCTGTTCTCCATTATGCATTTTTTCTGTTTTAAATGCCTTTCCTTTAAACACCATTGCAGGTTTTAATATATGATATGTTTCTTTTAACAGGAATTCAGGGTTCGTCCTGTGAAGAAGAATATTTTGGAAGTGGTGTTTATCTTTTACATACTCTATAACATTTATTTTGGTCTAGAATAATTATGACCTGTTTATTTTATCTGATGACTAGGGTGTTAGTCACTAGTATTGGCTGGACTAGAGTCATTGATTCGATTGTTGTGAATCAGAATTTCCTGTAGTTATGATATCCATTCTTAGGGGGTGTGAATCACTTCATTTTGTGACAGTAGCTTTTGCTGAAATACTTTTGTTAAATTTGCAAATAAAGTCTAGTTTTGTATCCCGGCATTTCATTCCAGTAGGCCTTTGTCTGAGGTTATATAAAGGGAGAGGAGTTGACAATAAAGAAAGAATGTGGTGACCCAACGCCGGACAGTGTGTAGGGTCATATATATATATATATATATATATATATATATATATATATATATATATATATATATATATATATATATATATATATATATATATATATGTGTGTGTGTGTGTGTGTGTGTGTGTGTGTGTGTGTGTGTGTGTGTGTGTGTATATATATTATATATATATATATATATATATATATATATATATATATATATATATATATGTGTGTGTGTGTGTGTGTGTGTGTGTGTGTGTGTGTGTGTGTGTGTGTGTGTGTGTGTATTCTGCATACGCAGAGCTTGTTCTCAGATTGATGCACACGTCCCAGCATAAACTCCAGAATGGGTTGGAAATCACAACTGACTTCAAATCCAGTCCAAAGTCCGTCTCATTAAGCGTAGTTTACAGTCTGCTCCGGTTCATAGATCTACAATGGTTCATTCTTGGGAAGAGTTCCTAATTCCTTCCGCTCTCGGAAGCGTCGCAACTTTTTCTTCTTCTTCTTCTTCTTCTTCTTCTTCTTAGAAGAGGCAAATCGGGAGATTCAGATCGGCCTGCTCTTCCCTCCGTAATTTCGAGGAAGAGCTTTCGAAAAGAGGTTTTAAGAGCGAGATCCAATTTAAACACGTTCTCGAGTTCCAGGTTCCATCGTTGGCTTCGTCGTAGAAAGACATTTATTTTTAAAGATTAGAAAGACAATTCTTTAAATGTTTATATAAAAATTTTTACTATGGTTTTTTCATGCTCTTCTCAGCTTTTTTTTTTTTTTTTTAGCTTAGTAGGGCGAGGTTATCCTGCAAGCGCATGTCAACTTTCATATTCATTACGCAAGGAAACAATTGAATTTCATTCAGAGCTTAACAGAGTGAAAAATTTAGTGTAGAATTTGAATTAATATTCCAGTGCAAGAGATGTTGTATTTTCCTGTGCAAAATCGCAAGTCCCGAAATTTGGAATAGCAATTCGGTAGCGTGATACTGTAAAAGGTTAGAATTTCCTACTGCAGAGAAACCAAACCTATTACGTATCGCATATTTTGGCAAAAGACGAAAAGGGAAAGTTCTTTCTATGCTTCACTGTACCAACGTTCTTGGTATTTCCATTAACAAAGGATTTCAAATCATTTACCAAGCTTCCGCAAGTAGCTTTCCTTTCAAAGGGGCTACAAGATTTCTCTCTCCCTTACAAGCATCCCTTACAGGGGCTACAAGATTTCTCTCTGCCCCCTTACAAGCATCCCCTTACAGGAAGCAATCGACTTTGAAGTTCTAATTCTTGCAACAAGGCCCCGATTCAAGTTGCATTTAGAGGAACTTGGGTGGTCAATCTCGGTTCCCGGATGCGAGTACATTTTTGTTTTGAATATTGCTCCCCCCCAAAAAAAAAAAATTCGGAAGTATCACTGAAGCTGACAAATATATTAAGTCATTCAAATACCAATCATAATTCTAACCGCATCGTGCAAGCTCTAATTATTCCTTATGCTAAAATTTACTTAACGATACTTCATTGCCAACGCAAGTAATTGTGCAGAAACTTTTCGGAACGGCGCAGACAGAAACGTTTCGACATCCAGATTTTAACAATGAATCGCTGGCGGTCTCCGCCAGGTGTCAGGGTTCAGAGGTCCTCAGCAGGCTTCTTATCGCCTTCGGCATCTTACCAAACTTATGGTAAGAGAACTCGACACAAAATTCAGTGGCTTGTTTTGTACAATTGTTTATACTTTCATTTTTTTCAAAATGCAAACTCGATTGTCTTTATTCTAGAAAAAGCATATATATATATATATATATATATATATATATATATATATATATATATATATATATGTGTGTGTGTGTGTTAAACGGATTTACGAAAATTTGGAGCGTGACGGACATAGAAATAAAGACAAAATCCAGGAAGGAAAGAGAAACACTGGAGTACTGCAAGGCCTTTCGACTGTTAGCGAGCACAGTGGCATCAACAACTGTTCCGGGGAAGTTTATGGAAGGACGATACGTTACTTTCAAGTGAACACTATTACATCGAATGGTTGTTCACACTGTTAATTGTCGATGCGAGATGGGCTTTAGTTCTTAGGGTAGGATAAAACCGGAAATATTTGAAATCACACACATAAACATGTGACGGAAAAGTGGTTCATGCTGCCTTCAGTCTGACAGCCGAAAAATATCTAAGATCGAAATACATAAAATTTTTCAAGCAAGCACCAGTGATGATATATAATGATGTATACTCATATATAAAATAAGGATAAACGAAAATGGAAAAGACAAGAGGAAATCATTATTTTTTTCTTCCATTTTACTTGATATCTCTCTGTTAAAGAAGTCAACATGGGCTCACGGCTTCCAGTGCACGGTGGTATAATTGAATTTTCTCCCGCCTCTTCCAAGAAATTCCCCTTTGGGAATTTAGTATGGGTGAAGGGGCGATAAGAACGAGCTTAAATATCCCAAATCCTCTGAACAAGCAGCAGAACGTTTCCGAGAGTGGAAGGAGGCAGTAAACGTTTGGGAAGCTTTTGATATCCTCAGGTCCTTAAATTGAATCCAGTCTTTGAGAAGAATAAAATCTAAATGTGGGACTGTATTTTATTGTGGAACTGCAATGTATTGTAATCGTGAATAGATAGTTGATATTTATAGACTCGTATATAGAACATTTTTTACCTGGATAGCTACCATAAATAAAAAGAAAAATTAATGTTGACCTCATACATTCTTTTTTTTATATTCTTTTATTACAGCTTTTAACCTTAATATAATTTTAAAGAAAGATCAAGTTAGAATCTGGCTTAGTAGGATGATACTCGATTTGTAAAAATAAATATTATCATTGGTGAATAGAATATTCAACTTAGATTGCGTCAGTTACGAAAACTTTTAAGAAAAAAATTTCACCGATGATCAAGTGAAAATTATATAGATATATAAAAAAAATCATAATTGAGAACAGATCGCAACCTGGAATCCTACTGAATTTCGAACAGGCTTTTTCGGTAATAGAGGGAGCTTTCTTGACCCCCAGTTCCCAAATCGGCTTCACCTCGGCAAACTTCGATAAAAAATCGTTTTCCTGAAAGTCTGAAAGTCTAAAGCAGCCCTTTTATGCAACCACAGCCTCACAAGCCTAGACTGCATTCCCCTTGAAACCTTTCATGAATGTTTAATGCAGAGCCATAAAAAATGCAGAAGGATTTCTCAGATTACAAGTTTTACTAAAATCAAGTGGTTTTCACGTGAGATACTTGTAATTAGGATTGTATCTTTTTTCATATTTAAGAATTTGAAAGGCATATAATACGTAAATTAAACAAGAAATATTAAATGACAAGACGTTATGTCTTGAGAAATTATCAGTGCTCAAAAATAGTCATTTATGATCTCCATCGTTTTTTGTTGTTATTATGAATTCTTTCATTTCTTCAAGCGGCAGTAACAAAAGGAACCTACGGCATGCCAGATATCTTAATTAAACATGATGGTATTTGGCTTCAAAGGCTATTAAAATAGTTGTGTTGAAAATAATAGTTATGATAAAATCATCTCTGAGTGAAGATTATATGCTGTGATATAGATAGAAATTATTATGAAAATACTTGATATAACCATTTTCTGCATGATATATGTGATAAGCTTCCTTAACGAACGTTGTCGCGTCAAGTGATGACATATTTGTTTCTCATTTAGTGATCAATATTCGTCGTGAAATTGTACTGCAATTTGGGCAAATCTTAACGAGAAAATTAGCCTTTACAATCATCAAAGTCTATT
>JANJGK010000017.1:3734082-3754082 GCA_039081455.1 Macrobrachium rosenbergii | reverse complement strand
CCTTGAATTTCAGTAGAGATCCCGTGCTAATTATCCATTTATCCCTCTTCCCGTGCAACTTAAGGGCAAATTTAGGCTAAGCAACACCAGTGTTATATTTACTCTTTGTGTGAGTGGGATCACGTGTTTATTGTTAAAGCCCACGCAGTTACGATTCCCATATTGTTCCTGTGTGATTTCATCATAATTATCTGCTGGGCTACGTAGTGGTTAATATTTAACAGGTGAAAAGGTAACATTTATAAGGGAATTCAATTTCCTTCAGTGTGTACTGTCGTTCCTAATCTAGAACCTCTCTTACAGGAGAGACCAACCAATCCATGTGCTCTGTGCCTGATAAGTCTGACTGCCTTCCAATCCTGAAAATATTCCTGGGCACAGTCCGATCCCTGAAATCCATTGTGGCCCCGTCAAGTCTTATATGAATTATTTTCCCCATCCTGGAGTTGAATCTGTTTGCAGCATCTAACTGAGGCTATTCAGTGTAATTTGGGCATGACTAAGCAATTTTTATTGTGACTGGAATAATTGTATTGCACATTTGCCCCCTTATTAATCAGCTTGCTTGTTTCCAATCATTGCATTATTGTTCTTTGTGTCCAATTAATGAGCCTGCCCATTGGCTACTATGTCATTTTGTTTGTCTCCTTGTTTCATTGCTAAAGTCTCTGTAAATAAACACCTGTAAATTTGTAAAAGAACTCTAATTCCAAATGGTGACCTTCCTCCTTTAATTGTAAATCCAGGAAAATCTAAGGTAAGTTTCCAATAACTTTTCCTTTGTTCATAATCTGGGCGCAATTGGTCCCTTTGCAGTCACCAGCTCTAAAATTGTTCAATCCTTCCCTCCAACCAAGACTCCCAGTTTATGACAATACATACACACACACACACATATATATATATATATATATATATATATATATATATATATATATATATATATATATATATATATATATATATATATATATATATATATATATATATATATATATATATGTGTGTGTGTGTGTGTGTGTGTGTACACAAATACACACACACACACACACACACACACACACACACACACACACACACATATATATATATATATATATATATATATATATATATATATATATATATATATATATATATATATATATATATATATATATATATATATATATATATATATATATATATATATATATATATATATATATATATATATATATATATATATATATATATATATATATATATATATATATATATATGTTACGGGAACAGAATCAACACTTTTTTGAAAGTTTACGTAACGTAATCCTAACGATCTTCTTCAGGGAAAAAAAACGTATGAAGATTCGACCCATGATAACACTCACATTTTTTCCCTCTCTCTCAACTCTCTCTCTCTCTCCGTGTATCGACTCTCTCTCTCTCGAATCATCGTTTTCCTAAGCTCATCCACCCGACCTCACTCATTCTCTCAAAGCAATTAAATGGACTATTTAAAGAAACACAATCGTTTCTTACAAAAATAGGTTTATTATTCGAATAACCCAACAAGAAATGAATAAAACAAAGCAAAGATTAAAATGCATAATAAATGATTTATCGAGTCAGATAACTAAACTCTAAACTGCAAAACACTTCTGATTAAAGAAGTCTCATTATGGCTAATAGCCTGGAAATCCCCAAAATCACACATACTCCCCAAATCAATAACTAAAGTCATGTAAAAAAAAACAGTCTACCACATAAAGAGATTGACATTGCAAATGACTTGCATGTCCTTTTTCTCAAACTCCCAAGTCCACAGATATCTTATCTGCCGATTTTCAAAGCCTGGAACGACTCCAAAGCTACGACTGGACAACTGCAGTTCTATCACGTTAATGAACGATCAAACTCACTTTTAGGGCAGATTTTGGTATAATCTAGATCAAAGTAACGCACGTACTCACGAATATACATAACGCTTGGAAGATCACCTGACCGGCAATATTGCTGAGCTTCTCGCTCAGATAGCTGAGGAATCAAACTATTTGCTGAATACAAAGATTTTACATCAAGTCTCTCGCCCTAGTTCGCTCTGACTCCAAACCTTCCTTCATCACACCTTAAAGCATTGAAGCTATGAAATGCATATATGTGTCCTTTAAATAGAGCTCGGCCACCCCATAAGAGCGTCTCGCTCTCCTTAACGGCAAACTAAAACAAAAGCAAATGTATAGAACATAACAGAATAGAGCTATGCTCAATTAGCAATGTCTACTGCACTGCAGCTTTAAGGACTGCTCTCATGACGCACTTCCAAAGTCACTGGGGTTGTGTTCTTAGAGCCTTTACATGTAATCTTACAAACACGAATAAGCTTTACTACCCCCACAACAAGAATTATCAGTAAAATAGCTATTAAGACAATTAAAATTGTCGGCATAATATATTCCTGATACTGGAACATCACGGAATCGTCGATGTCTTCCAACGGTGGAACCGTCATTGGCACCTTGGTTGTAGGTACCGCCACTACCAAATGCTCGTTATGCGTATGACGCATAATTATCTTCTCGGAACTGTTGAATACAGCACGGCTAAGTACGAGAAAGTCCGTAGACAGGATTCTGCAGGATGAGTCGAACAGCTTGGATCCTCGAAGGACGAATGATGTCGACTTGTTGCTCTGGCACATCATTGTAACTGCACATTCCTTGCAAAACACGGCAGTAAGGGTGCTGGTGGACTCGATGTGGTAATCTCGCAGGAACTGTCTAAAGTCACATTCTGTCGGAGTCTGTCCATGAACTAATGATAATTCACAACCACCCACAGACACAACTCGCAACTGGAAAATACTACTGTCACACACATACTTCTCTCTAACTAAAGTACAACTCCTCTTATAATCAATTCCCGAACCTTGATATTGATCTCCCAAAATGAACATAGTCTCTACTCCATCCCATATCACTACTGAGTCTCCAAAAGCGCTTGGAAAAGGTCTAATAACAAAGCTAAGGAAAGGTTTCATGGTACTGACATTAACGTATATTAATAATCCCCGATCAGACAGTCTCACACTCAAAACATTATAATACAAATACAAATCTTTCCCCGAAAATAACACTTTCGCCCCATGAAGGTAAGCGGAATTCCTTAAAGAATTTTCTAATGACCCTAAAGGTAACACATCACCGTACACATGACCATCCGCTGCAGCAACAATTGCTTTTATTTGGGTTTGCACTTCTAACCTTACAGAATCAGCTTCTTTCTCAATATTAAGAAGAGTATGTTGGATCGTAAAAAACGCTATTGCCGCATCCAAATCTTCTCTCAAACCTTCAACTGTAACTGACAACTTGTTCAAAGACTGTCTAACTGTTTCAAACCCATTTCTCAATTTCTCATTACTTTCTTGCAAATGATTTAACTGTTTCCCCTGAGCTGATAGTTCTTTTTCAACCTCTGCCACTTTGACTAAACTGGCAATTGACATAGCTCCAATCGCAGCAATCACTCCCACGCCTATAACTAAAGGTGCTGCCCTTTTACGTCTGCTTTTCTCTACAGAGAGTGAATTACCTGGAGTAATGTCAGGAATCCACTCCAACGTTTTGTCTATCCCTTTATCAACTCTATCTAGCATTATTCTCACTTCTTTCATTAATCTCATTAAAGAGACTGGCAGAGTTCTCTTACTCTCTATTTCGCCTAACGCCCTTCTCATTTGGTGCAACCTATCCTTGGAATCGTTCAATTCCTTCCTGGCTGAACCTAAATTGTCAAATTCCACACTTAGGGTCACTCGGTCCGAAGCCAACCAGACTTGATGATCTTCCTCCACCACCACGCCTGGTGCTAAACGAACCTCTTGTGACCCCCATACTACAACGCTCACCAGGACTATCACTAAGAGCTTCAGCATCTAAAATGAACAAGAGACAAAAAAAAAAAAATAAATATCATATATATATAAACATCAACCCATTTATCCCTCTAACTATATACAAACGTTCCATTACATGACTATATACAAATGTTCCATTACATCCCAACTTTCTTCAACTTCTAAATATGGGTCAATTTCGTCACTCCAGTATTTACATCTTTAACTACAAATCTATTCCCTCTTTTGATCTCTACAATCTCAAAAGGTCTGTGGAACTTCGGACTTAATTTATAATTCAGATCATTCCGAACATTCACTTTAACAAACACTCTATCACCCATCGAAAAAGCTACTCCCCTCGATTTCGCGTTACTTTTCTCTACCATTGCGAGCGAACTAAGTTCAAGTTCTTTACTGATACGTGCAAATCTTTCTCTCGCTGTATTTATCAACAAAGTGACCGTAACATCACCTTGAACTCGCTCTGGTAACAAATCAAAAGGTCCTTTCAACTTGTACCCATACAAAGCTTCTGCTGGAGATATCTTAATTGTGTCATTCATCATAGTATTGATACTATATCGCACTTCATCCAAAGATCTGTCCCAATGTGTATCGGAACCACCCACCGTCATGCGCAAAGCTTCGATTACTTTCCGATTCGCCCTCTCACATAACCCATTTGCTTCAGGTCTATACGGGATTATAGATACTTTCTTTATTCCCAGTAAATTAGCAAGACCGTCTAAAGTCTTATTAATAAACTCCCTTCCATTGTCTGTGATCAGACATTCAGGAACACCATATCGACAAATTATCCCCTTAAAGAACGCTATAGCAACTTCCTCAGCTGATTTGTATTTCGGTGGGAAAATCTCGACAAAGCGAGTCAACTCATCAACAACTACTAATAAATGTCTATAACCATAAGAGGACTCTGAGAAGTTACCCAGAATATCCATATGCACTCTCTGAAACGGCCTATGTGGTATGGGATATGAACCCAAACGACACGACACTTTCGTCGCTGGCTTATTCTCATTGCAAATAGCGCACTTCTTCACAAAGGCTTCTACTGCGGAAAACTTTTTTTTCCAAAAGAACTTTGACCTGACGTTTTCATACGTCTTGTCCACACCTAAATGAGGCGAACCAAATTTACAATGTACAATGTCTAGAACTTGTGGTACTAGACTCTCTGGCACGATGATTTGTGTAATCTCACCCATGCTTCGAGTACTTCGCAAGTTATACTTAACTTTCCTCACCAATAAATTATTCTCCAACTCTAGACCAGAAAAAGGCAACTTATACCCTTTCTTCGGTGAAACTCCCCTAAGAAATGCCTTAGCATCTGACAACAATTTATCTTCATCTTGCTTTTGTTCGAGCAAGCCTATGTCCCAAGTGACATTTTCACCCGTAATATAACACACTGCGTTACTCTCACTATCACGAATAACAATCTCTCCCGAGACTGCCGACTCACTATTTCTCCCCGAAGTATGCACTGTAGAAACGTGTATGTCCTCTACATGCGATCTCTCAGAACTACTAATATCAGAGACATTAGACACCAAATATTTACTCTCTTCTCCCACACAGGATTCGGTGTGTATTTCCTCATCCTTGACCGGAAAATATCTGCTCAATGCATCTGCAACTACATTATGCTTACCTTCAATAAATTTGAGGTTTGCATCAAAATCTCTCAATGTTAGGAACCAACGTGCTCTCTTGGGCGACAAATTTAGCTTATTAAAAAGCTCTAACAACGGTTGATGATCTGTAAAAATCTCAACTTTATTTCCCAGCAACAACATCTTAAAATGAACAAGGCTAGAGACGACTGCGAAAGCCTCCTTGTCCACAACTGACATCAGCCTTTCGTTACTACCACGCATTTTGAACTTTCTGCTATAAAAAGCAATTGGGTGTAATTTCCCCTCAAATTTCTGCATCAAACACGCACCTATACCTTCCTGACTCGCGTCAGTCACTAAGGTGAACGGTTGACTAAAATCTGGAAACTTCAAAACTGGTGGGTTCACCAAAGCGTTCTTAAGCTTCTCAAAAGCTAATTGCTGACTATCACCCCAAACAAACTTAACGTCTTCTCGTAACAAATCTGTCAATGGAGACGCTATTGTAGAAAAATTCCGCACAAAACGGCGAAAGAAACCCGACATACCTAGGAACGAACGAATCTGTTTCCTGGTTTTGGGAACTGGAAAATTCACAATGGCTTTAACTTTCTCATCATTCACTCTAACTCCCTCTTTAGAGATAACATGTCCTAAATAGACAATTTTTCTCTTCAGAAACTCACATTTGGCCAATTTGACCTTTAATCCAGCGAACCGTAATCGCTTGAGGACTTCTTTTAACACCTTCAGATGTTCTTCAATTGTATCTGTGCATATGAGAATGTCCTCCATGTACACAAACACCGACTTTCCTAACAAGCCATGAAGTACTGTGTTAACCAGTCTAGTAAATGTTATTGGGGACCCTTGTAATCCAAAAGGCATCCTATTAAACTCGTAATGTCCCTTTGGTACCGAAAATGCTGTATATTTACGGCTACTCTCACAAAGGGGGAACCTGTAAAAACCGTTGCATAAGATCTATAGATGAATATATATTCTTGCCACCGATCTCAACAAACAAATCAGGCAAACAAGCTACAGGATATCTATCTGGGCATTTCTTTTCATTCAATTTACGAAAATCTACACAAACTCTGATACTACCGTCTTTCTTAGGAACTGCAAGCAAAGGAAAATTAAACGGAGAATTGGACGGTCTGATAATGCCTTCTGACTCCCACCTCTGAACTTCTTTTTCTACTTCTTCTCTGATCTTAAAAGGAATTCGATATGCTGGAATATATATGGGATTTGTACCCTTTTCTAGGCGGATTGAATGTTCTAAAACATCTGTAACTCCTAATTTATCTCCCTTCAAAGCAATGATATCTAGATATTCTTTTAACACTTTCTCTACTTTATCTGAATACTCAGGATAATCAACTTTAGCCAAATGTTCATGCAGAACCTGACTTCGGAACTGTTGCTCCTCGTTAGGAAACATATTCCCGTCTCCACAAAAACTCACTAATTTATGTTCTTCATTAAACTCTTCAAAATCAATTACATAAGTACCCTTGTGATATTTTTTCACTGAGTCTTGATAGCTAACTAATTCTACTGAAGTCACGCCTGCGACTGAAATTTCATTCACTGACACCGTACTCACAACGTCTTTGAATTTCTCGGTTCCCTCAACAACGCACACTTGAGAAGGAAACTTTTTCTCTTTCAGCGACACTTTAACCAATGTAGGAACTCGCGGTTGCAATTCAATATCTTCCAACAAAAATCCTTTGAAAGATCTTTGCGGAATATCTTCACTCTCTACTGAATGTGTTACACATGTCTCAGACTGTGTCTTAGGTTTCTCACAAGTTTTTTTCCTGTGTATATATGGAACAAAACAACCTGACTCACCTATTGTAATCCCCTGAACTCCCGTAAGAATGTTGATGTTATGTCGCATGCAAGAAGGGTGTCCTAGCAAAACCATTTCACCTAAGGCTAATCCTTCTATGACCAAAAATGATTCTACTATTGTCTTTCCACCGATACAAAGCGTAAGAAATGACGAACCTAAAATATTCAGTTTCCTCGCTTGTACATCACACACTGTCTCACTAGAAGGGACTAATTTACACTCTGGAAATTTCGAATGAAAAAGGTCAGCATTTACTAAGTTAACTGAGCTACCAGAATCAATGAAAATAGAAATTTCACTGCCATTAGAGAATCCACGTACAATCGGCCTAGGTTCTGTTGACTCTAAGACCTGATTAGTCATTATCCTGTGTCCGTTTTCGAACTTATCTTGTGAAAATTCTGCTGTTCCTTTGTGTATCTAGAAATTGCATCATGTGGAATTCTCCTGTCATATCTAGAAAAACCTCTCCGTGACTTCCCTGAATAATCTCTATTCTTTGTGGCTGGGCAAAATCTCCATCCATGATCTGAAGATTTGAAAACTGAACAATATCTCACTCTGCAATTTGATTTACTATGTCCTATTTTATCACAATTAAAACAACGTATCGTTGTGACTGATCTCTCTGGAATTTTCTTCGATTCTACTCGTGCACATGTCTTCGCTGTTGCATCATTTCCCGAATGCGAGCGACTATCATTATTCTGTGGTTTGGAAACCGCAGCTGACATCTTTGCACCTCCCTGTACAAAACTACTGTCCAGTGTCGGGCATTTTGATAGATTTTTATTAATCTGTGCAAACAAAGAGGATTCGTCTGTATCCTGATCAATTCTCTTATCAAAACTATCTACAATTACATCTGGGACCGACGTTAAAAGGCAAGCAAAGTGTAACAATCTTTCAAAATTATCTAAGGAGATATTATTTCCAGTTACCCATGGAGAGCCTGTTATAGATTTCTTTAACTCAACTACTGTATCAAATAAATTCGCACTGTATGTGACTAGTGAATCATTGCCTTTCTTTATTTTGAGAAACTCTCGCAAATTCCGAACTGCACATTCACGTTGAACTCCGCCATAAGTAGCTCGTAGAAATTTCTGCAGTTCATTCCAAGTTTTACACCTTCTGAACCCGAAACTGCGTGCCCGTTTCCCAATATCTCCTTTATCTAAATCCAGAAATGATTTGGCCTCTGTTAAAGCTTCAGCGCCATTCGTAATTTTCTTGGAATTCAGATAATTATTCACTGACTCAATGAAAGTTTCTATATTTTGGGTTGGCTTCCCATCAACTAACCCTTTAAAATTACTAATTCCCGCGCTAACGCTCGTCACTTTATGCACCACAACTGATTGGGATGTGCTTGCTGCATCGTCCGGCATTTTGTGAGTAATCACACGCCCTGAGCGTAACAACATAAAAAAAAGAAACCAAAAAGAATACTAGAGAAAGGTAAAAGTTACCCCCTCTAAAAGAAGAATAGAAAACGGAGTTCTGCGCAACTTACGACAATGGGGTACTTACCAATTTGAACAGAAAACAGAGCACCTATCTCTCGACTTGCTAACCTGTGACGTCACCCACTCGAAGACGAAGCAGAAAACACCAGCGTGATTTTTGTTGAATCACCACTTTGCGTAATTAACTCACAATTGCCACTATTCACACTTATTTGGGTATTTTGTTAACCCCAAAATTGCTCTAGAGATCATCCAGATCTATTTCACAACTCCCCACTCCCAGTACTCGAATAGAGACGAAAAAAAAAGATTCCCCGTATTTCACACGTAATCCGACACCCTATGAAACTCGGTCTCTTAAGACTGAGTGGTCACACATCACGCTCACGGCCCAGTCGCCTTGGGTATCAACGTTACCAATTAGTCTATTAGCAATCTCCCTCTTTCGCCACCATTAAAGACATGGGACACCGTTCGCTGCCATTAAAATCATGAGGCACCGCTGCCGCCATTAAAATCTGTTACGGGAACAGAATCAACACTTTTTTGAAAGTGTACGTAGCGTAATCCTAACGATCTTCTTCAGGAAAAAAAAACGTATGAAGATTCGACCCATGATAACACTCACATTTTTTCCCTCTCTCTCAACTCTCTCTCTCTCCGTGTATCGACTCTCTCTCTCTCTCTCGAATCATCGTTTTCCGAAGCTCATCCACCCGACCTCACTCATTCTCTCAAAGCAATTAAATGGACTATTTAAAGAAACACAATCGTTTCTTACAAAAATAGGTTTATTATTCGAATAACCCAACAAGAAATGAATAAAACAAAGCAAAGATTAAAATGCATAATAAATGAATTATCGAGTCAGATAACTAAACTCTAAACTGCAAAACACTTCTGATTAAAAAAGTCTCATTATGGCTAATAGCCTGGAAATCCCCAAAATCACACATACTCCCCAAATCAATAACTAAAGTCATACAAAAAAAAACAGTCTACCACATAAAGAGATTGACATTGCAAATGACTTGCATGTCCTTTTTCTTAAACTCCCAAGTCCACAGACATCTTATCTGCCGATTTTCAAAGCCTGGAACGACTCCAAAGCTACGACTGGACAACTGCAGTTCTATCACGTTAATGAACGATCTAACTCACTTTTAGGGCAGATTTTGGTATAATCTAGGTCAAAGTAACGCACGTACTCACGAATATACATAACGCTTGGAAGATCACCTGACCGGCAATATTGCTGAGCTTCTCGCTCAGATAGCTGAGGAATCAAACTATTTGCCGAATACAAAGATTTTACATCAAGTCTCTCGCCCTAGTTCGCTCTGACTCCAAACCTTCCTTCATCACACCTTAAAGCATTGAAGCTATGAAATGCATATATGTGTCCTTTAAATATATATATATATATATATATATATATATATATATATATATATATATATATATATATATATATATATATATATATATATATATATATATATATATATATATATATATATATATATATATATATATATATATATATATATATATATATATATATATATATCAAGACTATATGGCCTGTGAATGAAGTGAATTTTTACACAAGAGATTAAAATATGACCATAGACTTGGATTTTTCAAGATTCTGTTTTTAGTAAATTTAGAAAGCATGATTTTACATGCTTACAAGCTAGCAAAGAAATCTGCACTTCTACTTTTCTCATGCATTTAACATGTTTTAGCATCTTTTCTGGCCATTCTGTTAAACAAAAATAACAGTCTCAACCATAAGATTTTCTCTGTCAAAGAATTCCAAACTAACATCATTATGAATTTCATCTGTTGCGACTGAAAGATCAAGTGGTAAAGGTGAGTTCATCATAACTCCAGGTGATTTCAGGACCAAGGTTAATATCCCTTTGATAATAATGCTATTGCTATTGAAATTATAATAGCAGCTGTTTGTTTTAAATGTGGTTAGTTGCACTACTTTCACTATTGCTGCCAATAACGTTGTTAATGTAATTTTCAGCAAATTTGGTGCTGTTTACCATTTGGCGTTGCATTCACAGGTTGATGACTCATTACCGTCCAATTAAGCAGCTATTGTTGGTAGATTTATCGAAACGATGCGAATTTTCAATAGACACCGATGTGGATTCTCTGATACAGAGTCTAAATTTGGTTGCTCGTTGATTAAAAATTTCTTTTGATGCTGCTGCTGCCGCAGCGATGAAAGTTGGATTTGCACAAGAATGGAGGTATATCTTTGGGAAAATATGATTTATTAGACATTTTGTACCGTCTTTGAATGAGTGCTTTTTTCATTCAAATTAATTTTTTTTTCTATCCGTTCTCTCTGTTCATGTCTTTCGGTAGATACACGTCATATTAATTCAGCTGAAGGAACAAATTCATATTGCTCCGAGAGAGAAATGTTTAAGGAGAAAAACAGGTCTCGAAAAATATTGTTTGGTTTACTAACTCTTCTGACAGAAAACATTTATTATGTTTGTAACGTTATATTAATGAAAAATGTTATGTATTTACATTTCGTAGTATTGAAAATATTGAGAAGTCTCCAATAAGAGAACTATATAAACGCTACCTATCGTTTTAAGAGTTTAATCAACGTTTTGAAACGATATTTGTATAATAAAAAAAAGATAAAATGAAGAACGGTACCCAAGACCTGCCAGAAATATTAAGAGTTTCTTTTATCGGCCTCACTCAATATATAAGCGCTTGTCAGAGAGTACAAACTTATTCAGATTATCAAAGGTAAAACTGTCGGGATATTTGACTCCTTTTCTCATAAGGAGGAAAACAGGAAATATCAAGGGAGGGAGAAAGGACAGGAGTGATATCGAGAAAATTGAAGATGCGCAAACAAGGTGAGGTCTGAGCATTCATACAGAACCTTAGGTCTAGATTCTTGGTTAGTGGTGGTTTTTTTTTTTACTGCTCTTTGTCATGTATTTACGTGTGTGTGTGTATGTATGTATATATATATATATATATATATATATATATATATATATATATATATATATATATATATATATATATATATATATATATATATATATATATATATATATATATATATATATATATATATATATATACACTCGGTAATTGGGCGGCTACTTGGAAATCTTAGCTTAATGATAAATAATATTGCGAAGACCAGGAAGAACATTCTTTATTGTACGAGCTTTCGAGGTATAAAACCTCATCATCAGGCTGAAAAAACCGACTAGGATGAGAATCAATAAAATTACAATAAAATGAATTGTCATAATAAATCTTCAGCAAAAATACTAACGAAATATATAAAATGAACAAGTAAATACAAACTAAAAGGGTGAGACGTAAAATAACGAAAAATTAAAAACACAAACATAAAAATATGAAAATAAAACTAAGGTGAAATGTAAACAAACTACCACTCACAAAGTAAAATATTCAACGACCTAATTGAGTACCTACTATGAAATTACACGATAGCTAGTTGAATACCAGACGAGTTGTTGTTCAATTCCGGCTTCATCTTTTTAATAGTCAGCGACTCTGAAATTAAAAGGTCCAGTCTATTTGAACAAAAAGACAGTACCCGAAAATCCAGGTCAGTGAAAGGATGGTCCTGTGGTAAACTGTGTTCTCTAATGGCAGAAAAGGGTGGTTTGGAAAGGGGAAACTTAGTTCTAATAGAAAGACCTCTGTGTTCCAAAATTCTGTGTCTGAGCCAGCGGGAACTGGATCCCACGTATCGCAGACCACACTGCGAACAAGTGAACAAGTAAACGACATAGGAATTAAGGTCCACAGGCAGAGTAGGCTTCTCTCTTAAAAGTGATCTTATTGTAAAAGGATTACAGAAAACAAACCGGAAAGTAATTTGAGGGAAACATTGCTTAAGTATTTCTTGTAAATTTTCCGACCATATAGCTACTATGACCAAGGTAAGGCAATTTAATGTACTTTACATCTTTACTAGCAGTACTGTACACCGGTCTGGGACAAAACTTTTCATTTAAAAAAATTTTCAGAACTTTGTAAAATACAAAAATGGGATGTGAGTTTTCAGAAAAATAATTCTGGAGGAAAACTATATCTTGATGAAATAAATTAAAATCACAACAAATATTGTAGGCTTTATTTATCAAAGTGCGTATCGAGTTCATCTTATACAACATTGGCGAAAAACTGAGGTAATTCAATCCCAAGCCAGTAAAAGTACTTTTCCTATAAACAGAGGTCTCACATTTGCCACTATTTCTGTATACCTGTACATCTAAAAATGACAACTTATTATCCTGTTCCGTCTCACAAGTAAAAGAAATGTTAGGGTGACGAGAATTAAAATATTAAAAAATCAAATCAACATGTGATATTTCCTTAAACACAAGGAAAGTATCATCTACATACCTACGGTAATACAAAGGTTTGAAAGCACTAGGGCATTCAGACATCCAAATCCTCTCACAATAACCCATGAAGTATCCGCATATACAGGTCCAAGGGAATTTCCCATAGCTACTCCATCTATTTGATTATATAATTTACCATCAAAAGTAAAAATGCCATCAGCAGTTGCTAAATGTAATAATTTTTGCAAGTCTATTTTATTAAGTCCAAACACTGATAAATGGTTTTCACATATATTATTAAGAATAATGTCGGTTGCTTCTTTTAATGGGATATTGGTGAAAAGAGAGGTTACATCGAAACTAGCCATTACAACATCTTGGTTAAAATTGGAAGTGCATAATTCTTTAACAAATTTGGAAGAATTAGAGATGTTAAATTCACTTAAAGTTAGAGGGTTTAAAACTGGAACTAAAAACTTAGACAGGTTATAACTAAAAGTACCAATTGAAGAAATAATAGGTCTTAAAGGGTTTCCTATTTTATGTACCTTAGGTAGACCATACAAATAACCAGGCTTAGACCCTGAAGCAAATAAAGAGCTATATGTAGCTTCCCCAATCTTATCTCTCAGACCTCTAAGCAACCTATTTAGTTTATCTTCTAATTTCAAAATGAGACTCGCAATATCTACATTTAAAATCATAAATTTTGTATTGTCAGAGAGTATTTCATTAATTTTATCTAAATAATCAGACCTATTCATTAATACAACACCCCTACCTTTATCTGGCTTGGTAATAACTATACTATTATCGTTCTTAAGGTTGCGTAAAATATTGATTGTGTCTTTATTTAACTGATTGTCACCCTCCTTTTTTCGATTAAAGTTTTTGAAGGTATCGTTTGCAATTACGGAAATTTTGCTAAAAAGTGAAGTAAGGGTTTCACTGCCAAAGATGTCACAGCCTCGCAAAGTTGAACATAGTTTTTCAAAACTTAAAAAATACTTAAAGAAAATGAATTTCATGGGGATCAAAGCAAAATCAAGACCAAGAGAAAGAACTTCTGTTTCATCTGTTGTTAAATTTCTGTTAGAAAAATTAAAAATAACTTTAATACTATCTATTTTCTTATTAACGTCAACACCGAGATTTAACTTTCTACTGTGTGTAAGCCTAACATCAGCCAATTTTTTCTCAACGTTGGAATCTAAAATCGACGACAAACACTTAAAATCCAAAAAAGAAAGGTTCTTCTTTAAATCTCTATCTAGTGAAGACAAATCTATTAAAACTACCTCTTTCTTTCGTTTTTGTGCTCTAACCTCAAAGTCTAAAAGTTTAAACTGCCATGAGAGATAAGTTTTCGTGTTGTGGAAATCCCTGGAATAAACCTTAAATTTAATGAAATTAGGAATAACACGGTAATCCTTGCAAGTATTCGGAAATCGTATGTCTTCCTCAATCTTCTTGGATCTATAACGAACCTTCTCAGTCCGTCTAAACAGCTGTAACGTCGAGCGGCCATAACGTCTCAAAATAGTCTCGGTAATTGGGCGGCTACTTGGAAATCTTAGCTTAATGATAAATAATATTGCGAAGACCAGGAAGAACATTCTTTATTGTACGAGCTTTCGAGGTATAAAACCTCATCAGCAGGCTGAAAAAACCGACTAGGATGAGAATCAATAAAATTACAATAAAATGAATTGTCATAATAAATCTTCAGCAAAAATACTAACGAAATATATAAAATGAACAAGTAAATACAAACTAAAAGGGTGAGACGTAAAATAACGAAAAATTAAAAACACAAACATAAAAATATGAAAATAAAACTAAGGTGAAATGTAAACAAACTACCACTCACAAAGTAAAATATTCAACGACCTAATTGCGTACCTACTATGAAATTACACGATAGCTAGTTGAATACCAGACGAGTTGTTGTTCAATTCCGGCTTCATCTTTTTAATAGTCAGCGACTCTGAAATTAAAAGGTCCAGTCTATTTGAACAAAAAGACAGTACCCGAAAATCCAGGTCAGTGAAAGGATGGTCCTGTGCTAAACTGTGTTCTCTAATGGCAGAAAAGGGTGGTTTGGAAAGGGGAAACCTAGTTCTAATAGAAAGACCTCTGTGTTCCAAAATTCTGTGTCTGAGCCAGCGGGAACTGGATCCCACGTATCGCAGACCGCACTGCGAACAAGTGAACAAGTAAACGACACAGGAATTAAGGTCCACAGGCAGAGTAGGCTTCTCTCTCAAAAGTGATCGTATTGTAAAAGGATTACAGAAAAAAAATCGGAAACTAATTTGAGGGAGACAATGCTTAAGTATATCTTTTAACTGAATCGTCCAAGTGGTGAAAATTGTAAACTTTTGCCTGCCATCTATTGGTCACTGAAGCAAACATGTCCAACTGGTTTCTTGCCCATTTTTTTTTGTATCGTCAGCCAGTAGGGTCTCTGCTTTAACTTTTGTTCATTCTACCAGACGTTACCGAATTCTTGTTTAACAGCAGTAGTGAAATGACCGTCATCTATACGATAATTTTTCGTCCTTTCATATTTCTATTAGCCCTGCTTGTAATTTCATAGATAATATCTGTATTTACATGCTGTTTAAGTTCATTCATATAATAGTACTAGCTGACCAACCTGGCGCTGCCTGGAAAAACTCTGAGTGACATTTGATAAACTATCTCTCTCTCTCTCTCTCTCTCTCTCTCTCTCTCTCTCTCTCTCTCTCTCTCTCTCTCTCTCTCTCTCTCTCCTCCCTAACACCCCCTCTCCTCTCTTTTCCTCTCTTCACTAGCATAGAATTCAGCAACCTTAGGCTGTTAATTCACAATCAAGTTTACCTGTCATTTCTTCTGTCAGTTCATTGAAACTGCCGTTAAAATTTACGTGTAGACAACAGTCTGTGGGCAGAGACAGTCTGCTCACTGGAATGGACGAAATAATGGTATTACCTAAAGAAGCTCCGACCGACTGACAGGTAATTGCACGTGTGGAGAGGTCAGCATCAATTTCGTGACATTTTGCTGCTGTATTTCATCTGGGAAGTATCTAAGATAAAAAAATAAAAAAATCATGTATAGACATTATTCATTTCAGTGTTAGACCCCTCATCGCTATTTGTAGGTCGTTGTCAGTGTTGCCACTCCTAGTATTTTCCTACTAGATCTAGTATTTTTGGATCCAGTCTAGTAGTCTAGTGGTTTTTTCTTTAAAATTCGACAAATCTAGTAGTTTTTCATTACAGAGACAGGATTTT
This sequence comes from Macrobrachium rosenbergii, assembly GCA_039081455.1. NCBI lineage: Eukaryota > Metazoa > Arthropoda > Malacostraca > Decapoda > Palaemonidae > Macrobrachium > Macrobrachium rosenbergii. Next base: position 3,737,563 of record JANJGK010000017.1, on the reverse strand, counting down.
TATTTTTGGATCTCTCTCTCTCTATTTCTCTCAGGATGACGAGCGCAAGGGGACCCTTACCCTTCTCCTATCCCCTCAACATATGAGGTCCTCCCTGCTTCCCTCCTAAACTATCCCAGCAACCGTTCGCAATACTCATGTATTGTAAGTTACGCTTGTATGGCGATACGGTAACGGACTAACGATACTTGTTTAATTCTCGTTTGTTTCTGCGGGCAACTCCCTCTCACACCAATCCATCTTTTCCCAAAATGATTCGTCCATGGCACCTTCTCTGATTAAATATTCATAAATCCTTCAACATTCTAGTGTACATTTTCTTTTGCATTTATTTACTGGTAGTTATTCAACCTATCTGGTTAGAAGATAAGGCATTTTCAGTTGACTATAAACTGAATCATCACGTACCTGAACCAAAATATATGAGGGTGATATTAGGCTGAGCGTTAATCATGAAATGAGAATAAGAGACTCCTATTTTGCACTGACTTCACATGAAGCCACGCTGCAAGTGCGACGCTGTCTCAGTTTGATCAAGATTGTGGTTAATTAAAGGAAAGGATCTGTTACATCAGGTGACAATGAGTGATTCGAAGAGTGCTAGTGCAAGCTATAGTGGAGATAAAATTCCACCTAAAAAGAAGAAAAAGATGTGGTACAGCCAGTTATTTAATAGCGAGTGGTTAACTGATCCTGAGTTTAAAGACTGGATCAAGGCAGATGCAAAAGATAAGAATGTTGTGCTTTGTGTAGTATGTGATAGTAAGCTAAAGAATCCAAACAAAGGTGGTTTGATGAGCCACAAAACTACATCAAAGCATATAAAAAACTATGAATCAAAGAAAAAAAGTGTGACTATTACGCAGTTCATGAAGAAACCAGAAGAAGATACAAAACAATAAAGTTTACAATGCCGAATTATTATTTTCTGGTTTTATGGCAGAACATGGGATGGCATTTTCCCAGGCAGACCATTTGATTGATGTAATGAAAAGGATGTTTCCAGACTGTGAGACTGTGCAGAAAATGACTATGAAAAAAACAAAAGCTTCATATGTTTTGCAATATGGATTAGCATGGGAAGAACGGGAACAAGTTGCAGAGATGTGCAAGAAAAACAAATTTTCTTTAATGATAGATGAAAGCACAGACATTTCAGTGTCACAAATACTTGCTGTCATGGTACGATACTATGACAAGAACAAGATGAAAGTTACTGATGCCTTGTTAGATATTTTGGAAGTTGAAGATACCAGTGCAGAGGGTTTGTATAAAGTTGTGAAAAAATTGTTTCAAAGTAAAGGCATGCCACATACAAACATAATCGGTTTTGCCAGTGATAACTGTTCGACTATGATGGATGCACGTAGTGGTTTTCAAGCACATTTGAAGGCAGATGTACCATGTGTATTTATTCTTGGCTGTGTCTGCCATTCGTTTGCATTGTGTGCAAGCCATGCTTGTGCCCATTTGCCACCCTTTCTTGAAGCTTTTCTTAAGGACATTTGTTGCTATTTTTCGAGAAGTAGCAAACGCCAACATCAGTTTGCACTAATTCAAGAGGTTGTACAGAGTCCAAAGCACAAAATGATTAAGCTTTCACAGACTCGTTGGCTGTCTAGAGGGCATGTAATATCTCGAGTGCTTGAACAATGGGATGCTCTCCTTCTTTTTTTTCAATCTGAATCTCTTGTGGACAAAATTGATGGAGCATCACATATATACAAGACAATGGTAAGTAGGGGAACTCGGCACATGTTGTTATTCTTGAATTATGTCCTAGGAAAAGTGGATAAAATGAACATAGAATTCCAGGCAGAAAATTTCAGGCTTAGTACACTCCACTCCTCTATTTCTGATGAATATCGGAGTATCCTAAGTTTGTTTGTTAAAAACGAAGCTCTGATGTTCAAAGAGCCACTAGGGGAAAGTAAATCAAGGTTCCTTGCAGATTGCCAAAAGTTTTTAGTTGAACTGTGTGTCCAAATAAGGAAGAGATTTCCCATGGAAGAAGATGGTGTTTTAGCTCAACTTTCAGTTATTGATCCAAAAGTTGCTCTCTCTCCACAAAGAAAAGTTAAGTGTATTGCTTAATTGGCAGTTCATTTTCCGACACTTGTGAAAGAGCAAGATCTTGATGACTTGCAAGAAGAATGGGAAGATTTGTTGCATTGCAAGGCAAGCCTTCAAAATTTTAACCTGTCACCAACAACCTTTTGGCAAGAACTATTCGAAATAAAGGATGGTAAAGGAGAAGCAAAATTTTCTACCCTTGCAGAATTCATGAGATATTTATTGGTCTTGCCACATTCATCTGCTGCAGTTGAGCGGATGTTTTCAAAGATCAACATCATCAAAACCAAGCATTCAAACCGGCTGCTAACTCAAACTGTTGCAAACAGAATGCTTGCAAAGCAAGCGGTTGCAAGACAAGGAGGATCTTGCTGCAATTGGAACCCGTCAAAATCTCTCCTTAATGACTTGAAAAATGGAAAATGTCATCAGCGCTATATGGCAAATTGCTCCAAGTCAGAAGTGGCAACCATATACCCTGACGAAGAGGAAGGAGCAAAAGAAGAGCTTCCACTTCAAGTTTTTATGTAAATTCCAAAGGTAAGAAAACCATAGTACATATTTTAAGGCTATATTATGGGATAAATGTTCATATGTTTGAAAAAAAAAAAATATAGTAATTTTCAGGTAAGTCTAGTGGTTTTTGGAGGAAGAATCTAGTATTTTCCCAAATTACTGAGTGGCAACACTGGTCGTTGTTAGTCCAAATCATACAATAAAAACTTAAAACAATATTTTCATGTGATACAGACAATTTGGTATAGGCCTAGGCCAATGATGTCTTTTTTATATGTGTCATTATAATGAAAGTAAACTTCACTGCCCAATTCATAAAAAGCTGAACCAACCCCTTGGTTCTAATTTAAACTCATCCCTTAATCTTTTACAAGATTAGACGTCTAATTTTTAATAAGAAATATTTAGTCTACACTCGTTACGCCTTTTTACTTGTTTCCTATTATCAAGTGAATTGCTACAACAGTTAGCCTTCCACCCCCCTCATCATATAAAAAAAAAAAAGTGGCAGAACACTTTCGTATATAGCTAGCTTCAACTCGTGATACGTATTCTGTATATTGGTTTCAGGGACTTTTTAACATAATATAATAAATTACAGCTCATTATCTTTACAATGACATCAAATTCTTTAACATAGATTTAAGTATAAAGTTACATGGAGTTAGTGAAAAACCTAAATTATTCAGTGTGAGAACCATTGTAATCACTAATGAAAGTGTAACAAGCCTTGGAGTTAGCATCCTGAACTGCTGTCATATTGGTAAGCAAGGAACCATAAATAGTCATCCAAATCTGGGATACTATGGCTAGCAAAAAGCATAAAGATTTATTAGTCTTCCAAGTAGAGCCATTCCATGGGCCCTTATAGTGGCATTTTGCCAGTACACAC
>JANJGK010000017.1:3705805-3730805 GCA_039081455.1 Macrobrachium rosenbergii | reverse complement strand
CTTAGGGGGTACAATCTTGGTGTAAAATTAAAAAATCGCTCTTTTTACAAAAATAAAAAAACTGTGTTTTTTTGTGTGTAAATCTTGCAATATAGCATTATTGTAATGGTAAAGTTCCATTAATATTAATTACTTTACTGCGTATTTGATTCTTTGAGAACTTACTTCTTGTGGAATGTGATCCTACACTTCTTATGGAGCCTTTTTCACACTTTTTTGCAATTCAGACGTGTGTTTTCTTACAGACATAGCACCTACCTTGAGGGCATTGCTCAAGAAAGTGATTTATCTTATCATATCGTATTGCCCTTAGTGCGGATGACGTTGGCCCTCTTCGTCTGTCTCAGGATGTTTGGATTTTTACCAGGGTACGGGCTATTTCACGTCTGAAATCCTTATGGGTTACACGAGAGTCAGGATTCACATGCTGGTAGAATCTGTAGGTAGCTACAATGGAGAGATTCAGTAGCTGTTAGAATATATTCCACCACCATTTCTTTGATCGCAGCCTTGGCCTCTAGGCTGACAACATTTTGTCGTTTGCATCTACCCCACCCATTTTTTTTATTATAAATACTTGTTACATATAGCTGTTCCACTGTCCTTTTTTCCTTCATTCTTCACCCATCTCTTAACTTTCTGAATGGGACTGACTCCATAGTAGTTACTGGCAACTGTAACAATACTGTTATCATTCCATCTTGCACATAAGACCGTATCATCTGATCTGTAGTTGTAAAAACCTCTCTCTTTTTTCTCAGTTTCCTTCTTTGGCAAATGAGGACATTTTCCTGTAAGGTTTTCTCTGACTGTTCTACAAGCACGGAAGCCTTGTTTTGTAAGATCAACCATCAATGCACAACTGGTGAAAAAATTGTCAAAAAATATGACATGTAAATCCTTTATCACTTCCGGCTATAACACGTCTTTAACGACTTGAGATCTAAGTGTCAGCTTCCTGTTTTCATCTTTACCACAGTGAATTGAAAAGCTATATGGATAGCCATCAGCACTGCACATCATCCGGATCTTATAACCGAATCTGACAGGTTTACTTCGTATGAACTGCTTAGCACTATGGTGGCATGATAAGTGATCATTGATTCATCAATGCTCAGAAATTTATGAAAAATACTATTCTTTATTTTGCCAGATTATTGTTATCTGCAACATGAAAATACTTCTTGATGGGTTTGAAGTTTTCCCTACTCATAGTGTTAGGAAATATTGATATAGCTGAGCCATCACTTTCCGACCAGTAGTCATTCTCCGAGGGCACACTGTGATATCCACTTATCAGAACTAATCCCAAAAACTTTGTCATATCTTGCTCATCAGTAGAGAAATCCTTGTCGTTTTTTTTTATTTCGTTGAGCATGGAAATTCGTTTGTGCGGTCAAATGACTAATGATCTCATCCGGGAAGAACAGCTTATATATATATCAAACATTCCTTTTCCTAAATGAACTTCACAATCACCTACAGGAACTGAGTGTAGATCAAATGATAGATTTTCCCGTTTACCCCATCTTCCTTTATCTCTGAAGTTTTTGACCTCTTCGTCTTCATTTTCATGAACTTCAAGCTCTCCACTAATCTCATCAGGCATACCTTCTCTATCAAGAGAATCATCTCCATTTTCTTCATCACTGTCAACAGGCTAATCACCCGTAGAAGGAGGTAGAATGACGATATCAATATCTTCAGGATTTGATTGAGTAACTACTTCAACAGCATCACGTAGGAATCAATAGTGCATTCGAGGGGGATTTGCCATGAAATAAAAGCAAATATATTAGAAAACATTCAGATTATTACATCAAAACAGCTTAGGAATAATTTATGAACCTTATTTTTTTCGGGTAAGAAATATGTTGTATCATATAATAGAAATGAGCAGGAAATGCATACTTATTCATATAGAAAATTATGATCTGAATGAAAGAAACAAATATAAACAACATCAAAAACAACGAACGTTAATGATGACGATGACGACGACAATAACGTGAACAACAATAAAAACACCAACAACAAGATGATAATGATAACGATGATGATGATGATGATGATGATGGTGGTGGTGGTGGTGGCGGTGGTTGTCGAAAGAGATGATGATGATATAACACCCATATAACGATGAATGATATAGTGATGAAGATGGTGATGATGACGACGACAACAAAATAATAATAATAATAATGATGATGATAAAGATGATTTTGATGACAATCTTCTTCTTTTAACGTGCCTTTTCCCATTTTTTTATGGGGTAGCACGATGCCTTCTTTTGAAGGATTTTGATTTGGCTGTGGGGTAGACCGTAGTCTCGATCGGCTGCCCTGCCTGACATCGCTTAGACCCCGGTAGAGCATGTACATGTATCGTACCAAATCACCAGCTCCCTTTCTCCCAGCAGTGAGGAGAGTTGAGCGGTTAGGTCGACAGTTCGAGACATGTGAGGTGTCTGTTATGTTTTTAGAAGATGTTGGAGTGGCTTTGTTTGTGTGTGTATTAGTCTGTAACACCCATTTGCTTTTAGCAAACCTATCCATTGATCGTGTACATAATCCAGGGTGGTCTACACGGATAGCAAAGTGTCCGCCTCTCTGACTAGTCGGCTGCGGATTTGAACCCGCGCCACTGACCTCTATGAAGTCCGAAGCTGCTGCTCTACCAACTTGGCCATCAGGGCTCTATGATTTTGATAATGATAATATGAATAAAAAAATAATAAACACTCACCCATAAAAGCTTTTATTATCCATGGAGAGCAGACCTGTGATGAAATTCCACTTGTCCTGGTGCTGTTTCAACAGATACTGGGTTCAAACTGTCTGCTATGCGCACATCACTTCTGATGTTTAATCTACAGAACTAAACTTGTGTCAATCTCAGCACAGAGCAGGAATTTTGTTCATTCGGGATATTGAGTAAATCAGGGTATACAGGATACATAAGCATCCAGCGTTCCCTTTTTGGGAACACTTTACACAAATATTTACAGTGATACTTTTTATTATAATAAAAATCATAATAGATACAATATATTATCGAAGAAGTGTTCAGGGTATATTTGAAATAAATAAAATAATAAAATATGATTTTTTGCTTATTGAAATAAAATGTTTATTTCAGGTCACTAATTAAAAGAAATCGATGTAAGTAAAAAAAAGAAAAAGAAAATTTTTTTGGTTTCATTGTCTATAATGATTAATTAAATAAAAAAAATTAAACCTTACATGATAAGACCATTATATTTGAATATGTATAGCTAGGAATGTAAAGGAAAGTCATGTTCCCAAAATGGGAACGTTGGACTGTAATCAATTAAGGAGATTATGTAATTCACACAAGAGGTATTACAGTAATTCGTTTTGTATTACATTAACACGGGCAAACGTTCGGGAATTGCTGCTTGCATTATTTCTCTGGGTGAATGAACTGGCGTGACACAGTTTTAACACGAGAGCATACACATATTATATATATATATATATATATATATATATATATATATATATATATATATATATATATATATATATATATATATATATATATATGTAACCCGTGGCAGACATACAAACACAGACGAAACAAATGAAATTTTCGTTTTTATGTCACCTTGTCTTCCCTCAAGGCATCACTCAAACACTTTGGAGCGAAATCTATCTCTATCTATGAGTTTTATCCATAATTCTAATACCTACTTCTTTACAAGAACAAGCGCCCATAAATGAACATATATCGAAAAATAACTTAATTTTACATATACGATATCTGGCAACTTCTTCATCATGCGAAAAGAGATAACCACAAGTCATCTGCACCGCCCGTCCATGTATATGGGTGAAGAAGTTATATGATTGGCGGCTTTTTTAATTATAAGGACAAGCTACAGACCTTTATGAAGTCCATTATTTACAAATTTGAATGCCCAGGATGTCTTAGTAGTTATGTTGGCTCATTAAAGAGAATGTTGCACGTCCGCTATTACAGCCACTTAGGTCTGAGCTACAGAACTGGCTCACGAATTACTAATCCAGAATTTTCTAGTATTAGAAATCATGCCGTTAAATGCAAGATTAATATTAATAAAAAAACATTTTTCCATAATTGGAACTACCAAACAATCTGCTTACTTAACAACCCTTCAGTCTTTGTTTATTAAACGTCATGCACCTCTTCTAAACTCCGTGTCTTCTTCTCCTTTGCACTTTGCCTAAGTGTTCTCTGGGCATGCGTGAGCTTGTGGTCTCACTTCGTCTTTCCATTTTTTGTGATCAGGTAGCCTTAAAAAATTATTTTCTCTCTTTTTACTTTTATATATTTTGTAATTTTAAAGAAAGCAACTGCTGTTTTCAATTTAACTTTTATTTTGAATTAGAAAATTAATGTGTATTTTTTCAATTTTACAGACCGATAATGTGTTTAAGTAAGACGAAACGTTTCTTACAATAAATATGCAACTGCTTTGTTGACTGTCGTCTTCTTTGGACTCCTGCTTGTTGTCGTATATTTCCGCCCGAATGTGTGTGTGTGTGCGTGTGTGTGTGTATATATATATATATATATATATATATATATATATATATATATATATATATATATATATATATATATATATATATATATATATATATATATATATATATATATATATATATATGTGTGTGTGTGTGTGTGTGTGTGTGTGTGTGTGCGTGTGTGTGTGTGTATTGTTGTATTTTTAAAGCTGGGGTCTTGCTAGATAAATGGGGTATGCTAGGATGATACGTGACTTAACTTAATTGCCACAACAATCTGGCCTCATGGACAGCTAAAATTACAAACAACACAACACGCCTGAAGAGCTACTTCAATAGGTGGATGATTAGATAAACTCTGGGGTTTAACTAGGGTAATGAGGCGAGAGCAAATGACGGGGAATTTCCAGGAGGGAAGACAAATGGGTTGCCCACTTCAAAAGTTTTTGAAAACAAAGTAACGTTGGCCGCTACGTACAAAGGTGATACGCAGATCCAGAGTGAAAACTCCTAATCTGCAATCGAAACACTTATGGTTATTCAACCGAAACTACCACTGTAATAAGGGAATCGAGGAATTGCATAGAAGATGCCTAGACTGAACTCGATTCCAGGTACTCGAACATCATATGATTATGTTACTCTTCTCGGAAATGCTTTGCAAATTAAATGGCACAAAATATACAGCACTAGAGGTCTCACAGTAATTATTGCACTATGAAAAGAAAGAAACACAGTTGGAGGCGAATAGGGAACATGGCTGACGAAAAACCTTAAAAACCTGGTACTTTACCTTTCTTTATGAGCTGAAGTTCTCTTCTGATGAGGGCCAGCAAGCCGGGAGGTTGGGTGGGGGGAAGCGAGTTAATTCACATCAAAAGTTACTTTGGATACTGCCTGCCACATGTCCTAGATAGGCTGTTAAATGGAGCAAGGGACGGAGCTCTGTTCTCCGTGTCCGCTCTGGCAATTCTGAGGACAAGCTCCTGTCTCCAGGGCCCTTTATAGCTACAGAAGTTATGGTTTCTCTTCCTAGATGGCGTTGTGATCTCTCTGTCCACATGGGACTTCAGGTAGCATGGTTCCGATTTCAAAATGGCGGAACGCACGTGGTCAGCCTTCCAGCTGACTTGCCTCAGGAGATGATTAGCTCTCGTCAGGTCCACACCTGGAATTAAGGATTTCCGACAGCACTTTGCACAAGAAAGGGATTAAAGGGGTTTTGCCCCCAAAAAGGCAGTGGTGAGAGGTTATGGAGGTGCTTTTGTAAATCACACTAAATTTACCTCATTGAATTACTTAGTCCTTTTACCTTAAATTATTGCAGGAAAGGTGACGTAGGAGGGAACATTCTTAATAATATATAATCTAATCTATATCTATATATAATGTATATCTACATCTAACCTATATCTATATCTACATCTAAACTATATATATATATATATATATATATATATATATATATATATATATATATATATATATATATATATATATATATATATATATATATATATATATATATATATATATATATATATATATATATATATATATATATATATATATATATATATATATATATATATATATACGATCATGAAGCTACAAATATCGCTTAATATCAAATCCACGCTACCTCGGGAATATCCCCGATGGGGAATTATCACCGAAGGGGAATTTATAAGTGATAAATGGACGGGCACTGCCGAGTCTCGATCCCACGACACACAGACGCGCATCCAACGAATCCAGTCGACGCTAACCACTGAGCTATCAAGAGAGGTATAAGTTAACGCCGAGTCTGGTGTACTATATTTACCCGTCGAGAGCGGGGAAATTGTACTTAGCCTCGGCATTAACCAACCTCGACCATGATAGCTCATTGGTACGTTTGGAACACGCAGCTCTTTTTATGACATTTTTTTATCACACAATGATTTATATACGATCATGAAGCTACAAATATCGCTTAATATCAAATCCATGCTACCTCGGGAATATCCCCGATGGGGAATTATCACCGAAGGGGAATTTATAAGTGATAAATGGACGGGCACTGCCGAGTCTCGATCCCACGACACACAGACGCGCATCCAGCGAATCCAGTTGACGCTAACCACTGAGCTATCAAGAGAGGTATAAGTTAACGCCGAGTTTGGTGTACTATATTTACCCGTCGAGAGCGGGTACAATTTCCCCGCTCTCGACGGGTAAATATAGTACACCAGACTCGGCGTTAACTTATGCCTCTCTTGATAGCTCAGTGGTTAGCGTCGACTGGATTTGCTGGATGCGCGTCTGTGTGTCGTGGGATCGAGACTCGGCAGTGCCCGTCCATTTATCACTTATAAATTCCCCTTCAGTGATAATTCCCCATCGGGGATATTCCCGAGGTAGCGTGGATTTGATATTAAGCGATATTTGTAGCTTCATGATCGTATATAAATCACGGTGTGATAAAAAAATGTCATAAAAAGAGCTGCGTGTTCCAAACGTACCAATGAGCTACCATGGTCGAGGGGGGTTAATGCCGAGGCTAAGTACAATTTCCCCGCTCTCGACGGGTAAATATAGTACACCAGACTCGGCGTTAACTTATACCTCTCTTGATAGCTCAGTGGTTAGCGTCGACTGGATTCGCTGGATGCACATCTGTGTGTCGTGGGATCGAGACTCGGCAGTGCCCGTCCATTTATCACTTATAAATTCCCCTTCGGTGATAATTCCCCATCGGGGATATTCCCGAGGTAGCGTGGATTTTATATTAAGCGATATTTGTAGCTTCATGATCGTATATAAATCACGGTGTGATAAAAAAATGTCATAAAAAGAGCTGCGTGTTCCAAACGTACCAATAAGCTATCATGGTCGAGGGGTGTTAATGCCGAGGCTAAGTACAATTTCCCCCCTCTCGACTGGTAAATATAGTACACCAGACTCGGCGTTAACTTATACCTCTCTTGATAGCTCAGTGGTTAGCGTCGACTGGATTCGCTGGATGCGCGTCTGTGTGTCGTGGGATCGAGACTCGGCAGTGCCCGTTCATTTATCACTTATGAATTCCCCGTCGGTGATAATTCCCCATCGGGGATATTCCCGAGGTAGCGTGGATTTGATATTAAGCGATATTTGTAGCTTCATGATCGTATATAAATCACGGTGTGATAAAAAAATGTCATAAAAAGAGCTGCGTGTTCCAAATGTACCAAGGAGCTACCATGGTCGAGGTGGGTTAATGCCGAGGCTAAGTACAATTTCCCCGCTCTCGACTGGTAAATATAGTACACCAGACTCGGCGTTAACTTATACCTCTCTTGATAGCTCAGTGGTTAGCGTCGACTGGATTCGCTGGATGCGCGTCTGTGTGTCGTGGGATCGAGACTCGGCAGTGCCCGTCCATTTATCACTTATAAATTCCCCTTCGGTGATAATTCCCCATCGGGGATATTCCCGAGGTAGCGTGGATTTGATATTAAGCGATATTTGTAGCTTCATGATTGTATATAAATCACGGTGTGATAAAAAAATGTCATATATATATATATATATAATTATATATATATATATATATATATATATATATATATATATATATATATATATATATATATATATATATATATATATATATATATATATATATATATATATATATATATATATATATATATATATATATATATATATATATATATATATATATATATAAGTAAAGGCTTATAGGTCACAAATATTTTATGAATTACAATACACAGTAGATGTTTGATTAATAAGCATTGTTATGGACATTCTGAAGAACTTTGAGAGGGTGATTAGCTGTTATCATTACTTAATTAGGTAAAACTGTAATGTTAGGTACTCTCAAGACGTGGGAACTCGCCACAAGACTTCACGAGTGCGTTCGCCGGAAATGTCCAGGTTCTGGTAAATGCGTTAGTATATGCATTTCTTTTGGGTGGAGTCCCAGGGTGTGAAAGGTTTAATTATCAGAAAAATGATCATTCAAAGACCAACACTGAACATTATTAAGTCTTCAGTGGAGACTTCATGGTTCGAGACCTGTCGATTAATACTGTGAATATTGCTGTATGGAGGTAGGAACTACTTTTGATTCCCCAAATTGTAAATTGTTTCTTTCATTTATATAAGCAATTATTATATTGTGTGTACTTACTAAGTAACATGGGAGGAATTCCCATATCTTTAGTTTTACGCATTTTCTTTAAAAAGGGTTTTATTTGACTTCTTCAGATATTTTGCTGAGAAAGGGAGCAAAGATGTACTCATTGATAATGTACTGGACTTTGACCTATTTTGACCTATTGTGAGATAAGGATGTAGAGACAATGCTTAGTTAAATATGATGGACTGTAAAATGATTGATCTTTTGGTGAACATTAATATTTATATTTCATTACATCTTTTTTTTTTTTCTGACAATCCAGTCATGTTAGATTATTGTCAAATAAAGTATTTTGGGTAGAGCTTGTTTCACTGCAGACCAGAGAGAGAGAGAGAGAGAGAGAGAGAGAGAGAGAGAGAGAGAGTAGGAACAGATATGCACTACTAGTAGCCTTTTTGATGCAGTCACTATCGAACTACCAAGAGATGGGACTTCTCGACTTTGCAGGGAAAGGTAAGCAATGAAATTTCCTCTCAATTGGGTAACAGATATATTTGGTGGCAGGAGAAGCTACACTCGGGTGTTAGAGTGTACAGGTACACTCTAAAGAGACTTATCTTACAAGGAAATCAAGGTTATTAGGAGTTAGGGTGTGCCTTTTTGGTTAGTATATGTGTCTCTTTGACAACTGAAGAAGTTTTTTGCAGTCAAGACCACCAGGCACTGTTATCGAGTTAGTGCGTTGTGAACCGTGTGCATGAGTGGAGTGCGTGCTTTTGAAATATCAGATAAGTGTTATCTTTCAGGTTAGCTACATGTTTTGCTGCCGTCTTGGTGAGAAGGGGTTACATGATTGTTGCTATGTTTTTTTTTTCTTGTTAGTTACTTGTAATGGGGGCTAATTAAGAATGAGTTCTGTTGCTTTGTGATTGGATTTTTTTCCTTAGGGGAACGTTGGTTATTTGGTGACGTCATTGAGAGAGCTTTCTCGTTTTAGTCAGGAGCAGGCTTGATGCTGCTATCCCGTTCTCTCTGTGAGTCCATTTTCTTTGTGTGGGTGGACTGAAGTATTTTGAGTACTGTCGGGAAAATTTCCGTTTATTGTTTGTATTTGGCATTTAGAATTTTTTTTTTTCTAATTGATCGCATCTCCAGTTAGGGTTACTTCATTGTTTGCTTTTGGCACTTAGAATTTGATTAAATGGTTAGCATTTGCATTAGTGTTTGGAGTTTGCTGAATTTTTAACTTGCATTTTCTCCTTTCTCTTTCTACCTTTGGGGAGCTATATAAAGTTGAGATCAGGTTGAGTTCTTGGAACTTGGAGGGTTACCTGTTTCGTTAATATGGGTGAGGCTAACAATAAGATATGGATAAAGTGACAGTGTTGCACAAATTTACATCAGTAGCCTAAACGCTGGAATTCAGCCTTTTCCCGGGCTGGTTGATGGCTTTCTTCCAGTTCCCTTCAAAATTTTTGAGAAAGTGTCAAATTTTTTAGTCACCAAGAAAAAAACGGATGAACCAAAAGGCTTCCTTAGTTTAGATAAAAGAGATATCGGGCAGGGTTGCCGGAGTCATCGGTTTTTGAAGTGTAGGACATGAGACGGTCTCAAGGATTTTTTGAGAGCAACATATGGAACAGCTGGAGCTGGCGATGTAGCTCGAGTTCTCAGATCTTTTTTCAAGGTCGATAAAGCCCATGATTTGCTGGTCACGTTTAGTATCAAATGTTTTGATGCTACAAGGGATTTTTCGAAGAAGTTGAGAAATTCTGGTTGGGTAAATGGAGGATCTTTTACGATAGGGAATGTTGAGAAACTATTGCAATATGCGGGGATCCTGAATGACGTCCTTGATGCTATCGTTAATAGTTTTGACAAGGAGATAGAAAGGGGGTCAGACGAGAATTTACTGTTCTCTCAAATTTGTAAGCACATATCAAAATGCCATGCGGGGCCATACTAAGAAGTTTTGTAGGGTGAAATGTTGTGGCGCTTGCAAGTCTGCATATCGTGGTTGGCGGTTTTGCCCACTTCTTAAACAGAATGAGTCCAGAAGCACATCTCAGAGCACTGGTCTGGCAGGTAGGAGAACTCCCCTAGGGGTTTTTTTTGGGAGCCTCTAGGGGCCAACAAAATTTTTGGTGGACGAGCAGCAAAAAGGGAAGAGATAAAATGGGTTGTTTCTGGTGATAAAGGACATTTAGGTAAGCCCTCAGAGCCAAAGCAAGTGGTAAAAGGGTCTGTGTATGGGGATGATGTGAATATTTTTATAGATACAGGCATCTCTATTAATTTGATGAATTATGAGTTGTTCTGATCAATGTTTTCCGATCGCTCTTTAAGGCCTGCTAAAGAGACAGTATGTGATGCTCAAGCAAATAGGTTACGGGTTTTGTGTTACATAGATGTGTATTTATCTCTTAGGGTTAAAACTTTTACCGAATCGTTTTTGATTATACGAGGGGCTGCTTCGGGAAATACATTCTTACTGGGTCATCCAGCTTGTCGGAGACACAAAATCTCGGTTCATACAGGGGTATGCGGAATGACTGTTGGAGTACCTGGTATTTTTGTACCTTACAAGGGAATGAGTATAAGTAGAGTGGATGATGATATTGGATTGGGTATGCATGAGAATTTGCGGGTGGATTCTGGACATGTTCCTGCTGGTAGGAAGTATTATTAGGGGGTTTTGTTGGATGATGTGATTCTTGGTCCTGGTATGGTTTCTATGGTGAAAGTTCAAGTGAAAGGTGTGCATAAACCCAGACAGGTATGTGTGGATGAGTGTAGCAAAAATCTGAAAGGGGTAGTGTGTATGGGTTCTATAAGCAGTGTATCGAGTTCAGGGGATACTTGGGTGGAGTTGCTAAACTGTAATGATTCAGTTCGGAATTATCAGAAGGGTACTTGTGGGGTCGATCTTGTCGACTGGATTGATGAAGATAATTCAGTTGCTCCTGTTGGGGACATGTGTGAATTTTCAGAAGCAGATTTACAGGCTAGGAAGTAGGTTTTTAAGCATCATTTAGCCAATGCCTTTTTTAAAGAATATATTGAGGGTGTGGAAGATGTTCTGGCTGAGTTTGCAGACATAGTCGCACTTACAGGGGATAAGTTAAGGTTAACAAATGTGTTAGAACACAAGGTTCATTTAGAGGATATGACTAAGCCTATTTTCGTCCTTTCATATAGGATTCCTTTTAGTATTAGAGAACAGGTAAAGCAAGAGGTTAGGCATTGTTAGGCCCAGTTCCTCACCTTTTAATTTTCCGTTGTTAGCAGTGCCTAAGAAGGATGGTTCAGTCTAGGTTTGTATGGACTTTAGGAAGTTGAACGAGAAAACCATTCCTGATCGTTACCCTGTGGCGTGTTTGCCAGATTTATTTGTTGAGATTGGGGCAAGAATACTTATTTTTTAAATGATCTGATACAAGGGTACTTACAAGTACTGCTTAGCGAAGAGAGTTGAAAGTACACAGCTTTCTCTTTGCTGAAGGGGCATTATGAGTTCACACAGATGCTGTTTGTTTTATCAGGTAGTCCTATGAAATTTCCTAGGCTAATGAATACAAATTTGGGGAAATCCATATTCATCTATATGGATGATATATTAGTTGCTGATTCTGTAGAGGAACATTTAGAGGTTGTTAGGGAAGTTTTTGGAGGTTTAGATTAGCGGGTTTTGAAGATAAAATTAGCTAAGTGTAATTTTCTGAAGAAGCAGATAGTATATTTGGGTCATGTCATTTCTAAGGAGGGTGTTAGAGTAAATGAGGATAAAGTTAGGGCAATTATAGAATTTTCTACTCCCAAGAATAAGAAACAGATTTGGTCTTTCTTTGACATGGCTGGGTTTTTTTGTAGGTCTGTGAAAGGTTTTTCTACTTTAGCATCTCCTTTAACAGATGTCCTGAGGGATGATGTGCAGTTTATATGGGGTGATGGACAGCAATCAGCTTTTCAGAATATTAAGGATGCCTTAGTTAATCCTCCAGTGTTGAAGTTTCCTGATTTTGAACATCCTTCCATTTTGGTGACAGATACCAGTCACAATGGTATAGAGGCCTGCCTTATGCAAAAGTTCAATGGAAAACTCCATCCGATTGCATTTTACAGTAGGAAGTTTAAGACATGGGGCAGTAATGAATGGCTTTGGTCGGTAGTGGACAAAGAGGCCTTTGCCGTAGTGACTAATTTGGTTAATTTTAAGATGTTATTTATAGACAATCAAACAGAGATTCTTACAAATCTTTTCAATAAGCTGGATCTTTCCCCTAAAAGAGCTAGGTGTTATCTGATAGTCAGGAATTTTGATAATAAGCTTAGGTACATAGAGGGTAGACATGATGTTGTAACGGATGCCTTTAGTAAAAGTTTTTGTGATTCAGATGGTACTCATGTATGTTATGTACCTGGAGGTTGAATAGACGGGGATATTTGTTTAGTAGAATCTAAACAGGATGAGGATGAGGTTTTGGGAGACGCAAAAGCGTTTCTTAGAATAGAATTACTTAGGAAGGGTTATAAGTTGCCTTTTGCAGGTCTTGAATTAGAGGGTAATTTGTTAGTTAGGAAGATTAGATATAGACAGAAATAGTGAGGATAAGGGTGATACAAAGCAAATAATTGTTCCTAGGAGTTTAGTACCTATGGTTCTGGGTATTGTTCACTGTAGGTCTGGCAGTCTGCATTTGGGTATTGAGAATACATAGAATATACAGGGACAATTCTTTTGGAAGAATATGCTCACATCAGTGGAAGGCTTTGTGAGAGTTTGCTCAGTTTGTAATGTGTGTAAGCCAAATGGTCATTTCTTGTAAACTGGGTTCATTTCCTATTCCCAGTAGACCTTTTGCTAGGGTCCATATGGACCTGTTGTCCAATTTCTGTGAATTTAGTTATGGCCATAGGTACCTGTTGGTGGTTGTTGACGAATTAACTAGGGTTGCAGAGATTTTTCCTTTGAAGCATAAAATAGCAGAGGAGACAGCAGTCACATTATGTAATGGATATATTTGTCACTATGGGGTTCCTGAGGTGCTGATTACAGATAATGGGAGAGAATTTGTGAACAAGATGTTAGAGTGTATTGTGGATGCAATGGGCATTTGGAAAGTCACTATTATTCCCTATAGACCAGAAGCTAATGGGCTATGTGAATGGGCAAATAGGAAGGTAATTGAAGCTTTCAGAATTACTGTAGGGGGCAATGATGTAAGTTGGGATCAATATATTCCACAGTTTCAGCATAGCATCAATTCTATGGCTAGGGATACCATTGGAATGTCTCCCAATGAAGCAGTGTTTGGCTACCCAGTGCAGGGCATGTTCTATTTATTACCTATTCCATCAGGTGATAATACAGTGAAATTGCTGAGGAGAGATATGCGTGTGTTGCTAAGAATCTTGAAGTGAAGACAGGAGCAATGCAAAGCCAGATAGAGTTGAAGTTGCTGTAGGGGATAGGGTTTTTGTGAAAGTAAATACTAGGAATCAGTTGAATTATAAACTAGGTCCTAAATTTGAGGGTTCTTTTTGGGTTGTAGAGGTAAAGAAGAGGAATAGATTTTTTGTTCAGGATGAAAATACGGGAGTATTTCAGTTGACACATATATCTAAAATTAAAAAGACAGGTTAATGGGAATTTAATGGGTTAATTCCTGTGATGTACTGTTGTTCTGATCATTTTTTTTCTTTTTGATTTTTTAATGTGATTTAAGGGGTTGTGATTTGTAGTTTTTTTTTTTTTTTTTTTTACTGAGTAGGACGTCTGTACGTTGAGTTATACAAATCTTTAATTGTCCGAGTTCATTTTTATTTGAGGTTGCAATAATGTCTGAGAGGGGAGAACATAGTTAAATTAGGTCCAAAATACCATAGAGTTTTATAAATATATGGGTTTCTCTTTTTTTGTTTATTTGTTTTTCTTCCTTGTTTCGAGATCTGGTAACTGACAGGTTTCTTTCTTTTGTTTTTTTAGATGCTGAAGTTTCGTCTGCTCATGAGTTTGCGGGTCATGGCATGGGCTAATTCCATAGTGAGGTTAGGCCCAGGTGTTATTTTAGAAGAAGACTATGATGTGTGGTTGTCATCTGACACAGTAACTTTGAGTATAGAATTTGAGGATATATGTTCGGCAAGTGTTGAGCTTGAAGCATCCCAGAATAAAGTTCAGTTGCTTAGAAATTTATTGGTTGAGATGAATACCAGATGAAATCTGTCTGATCCGTTGCAGGATTGGTTAACCAAACTTAATGCTACAGCTGTTAGGGTTCAGGATAGGATTAAGAAGACTTTAACATGGCTTCCAAATTTAGGTTCTTTGACTTCTCAGGTCTCTTCTCAAAGGAGTAAGAGGGCTGCGCCATTGTTAATTGGAGCTGTTATGGTCATAGGATCGATTTCTAGTATGTCAATTGCTAATTTGGTGAAAATTTAACAGGTATCAGCAGAATTAGCTAGCCAAGGTAAAACTTGATGACTTTACGAGATAGTAATGAGAAATTACGAGAGGGTTTTAAGATATCAACATCTTTAAATGGGTTATTGGTCACAGTTGATAGGATGGGGGGAGACTTAGATGTTACGATAGTTTTGTCTCCTTGTCAAACTACCTTGCTGAATATTGAGAAAGAAGTGGAATCCTTATTATCAGAAGTTCAAATACAGGTTAAGGCAGTGGTTGCCGCTTGTAAGGGCCGAATTTTTGGAGATAAATAACCTCTCGTGTCTTTAGAATCGACTTTAATAAATGCAGCATATCTGTATGGTTTACAGGTAATTTTTGCTGGGGGGAATGTGTATCACTATTATAGTATTTTAAAAGTGAGTGTGTCTGATAGGGGGTTGCTTATGGATATTACAGTTAGGAACTTGAAATCATTTCATAGTTATATCATATGACCTTTCCCTAATGGTTTTAATGGTTCAGTAATAGTATGGGATAGTGAGGAGACTATGTAGCTTTTGGGGGACCAGTTTTAATCCTTGGGTGTTAATTATAAGTCAGGATGTTTTTTAGTTTATGGTAGATATATTTGTGGCAGTACTATCTTTATGCTCATAAACATTGACTGGTTAGGATGTGAGAAGATGTTAGTACATAACCAGGCTTCTTCTCACTGCGACTTTCAAACATTCCAACATGAGTACAAGGTGGCCTCTATGACGACTCTCAACACAGTGTTCTGCAAGCGGTGTGACGTCTACATCTGGTGCCATAATTCATTGGATACGTTTCTTCTGTAAGGGTCCTGCCTCTTTGATGTGTCGTGTAGACTGGGCACACTGAAGTTTTGAGTCCTAGGCAAGAGTGTCTTCAACTCTGCTACTTGTATCTTCATGCAGCATCTTCATCGGGAACATCAAGTTATTCCAGTGCTGCCTTTAAGGGAAGTGACTGCCACTATTCCACCACTTCCTCCAATTCTGGAAGATGAACCTTTCCCTGTGCCAAATCAGTACCTCCCATCGCTACTTTATCAGTGATCATGACCTTTGTCATCATACTCTTCGTGAAGTGGGGTATGTGTCGTGTACAGAAACACTGTGTGAGTAAACCCTCACCTGGAGATCAGCCTGCCGGGGGGGGGGGGGTGGCTGTCCATTTAATGCACAAATCTAGAAATTAAGAATTGCTACATCCCTAGTGCTGGGGGCAGCACTTCTTTGGGTGGCCAAGCATCTGAAAAGCTTATAGGTCACAAGTATTTTGCAAATTACAATACTCAGTAGATGTTTAACTAATAAGTGTGGCTATAGACATTCTGAAGAACCTTGACGGGATGATTAGCTGTTATCTGACTTATTTCCTAATTAAGTAGAACTATTATGTCAGGTATTCTCAAGACGTGGGAACTCACCACAAGACTTCGTGAGTTTGTTCGCCGGAAATGTCCAGGTTCAGGTAAATGAGTTAGTATATGCGTTTCTTTAGGGCGGAGTCCCAGGGTGTGAAGGAATTAGTTATCAGAAAAATTATCATTCAAAGACCAACACTGAACATTACTAAAAGTCTTCAGTGAAGACTCTGGTTTGAGACCTGTCGGTTAAGACAGTGAACATTGCTATTTGGAGGTAGGAACCACTTTTGATTTCCCAAACTTTAGGTTGTTTCTTTCATTTATATGTCTCTTGTGTCAAGCATTTATTATATTGTGTGTGCTTTATAAGAAACATGGGAGGAATTCCCATATCTTTAGCTTTGTGCATTTTCTTTAATAAGGGTTATATTTGACTTCTTCAGATGTTTTGCTGAGAAAAAAGATTAAAGGTGTACTCATCGGAAATGTACTGGACTTTGACTTATTTTGACCTATTGTGAGATAAGGATATAGAGACAATACTTAGTTAAATATGATGGACTGCAATACGATTGATCTTCTGGTGAACATTAATATTTCCATTTCATTACATCTCTTGTTTCTGATAATCCAGTTATGTTAGATTATTGTCAAATAAAGTGTTTTGGATAGAGTTTGTTTCACTGAGGAAATGAGAGAGAGAGAGAGAGAGAGAGAGAGAGAGAGAGAGAGAGAGAGTGAGAATGCAGGGTGAGTAGGTACAGATATGCACTACCGGTAGCCTTTTTGATGTGGTCGCTATCAAGCTGCCAAGAGAAGGGACTTTTCGACCTTGCAGGGAAAGGTATGCAATGAAACTTCCTCTCGATTGGGTAACACACACACACACACACACACACACACACACACACATATATATATATATATATATATATATATATATATATATATATATATATATATATATATATATATATATATATATATATATATATATATATATATATATATATATATATATATATACATATATATATATATATATATATATATATATATATATATATATATATATATATATATATATATATATATATATATATATATATATATATATATATATATATATATATATATATATATATATATATATATATATATATATATATATATGTGTGTGTGTGTGTGTGTGTGTGTGTGTATGTATATATATATATATATATATATATATATATATATATATATATATATATATATATATATATATATGTATATATATATATATATTAGTAATTCAAAGACAGAAGGTTACAATTGATTACTAATGTTGGGGTCCCAGTACAGTAAGTGCCTATTATTTGCCAGGATGAAAGACGAGAAGGCCAAGAAGAGGTGCTCAGACTGCAACCACCCTGTGTGCATCAACCTCTCCACACTCACATGCCTCGACTGCCAGTAACTTATGGTAAAAGCAATTTATCAATATTTTCTGCTTTGCAATTTATTGTCGACATCGAAAGGCATACTTCATCCATATACAACAATGTTTCATGGGGTATGAAGGGCTTATATATGTTGATTTCAGAAAAAAGTAAAAATTACATCAAATAATTTTAGGTCTTTTTTTGGCTTTCTTTCCAAAAGTGCATCGCTGAAGAATTGTGGTATGAGTTAGAGAGGTTCCTACCTTACCATATCTGTGCCACTACAGAGATGAAATGTACTTCAGCTCCTTCATAGTCATAACAGAATAAAAAAAAAAAAAGGATTTATAAACATTTCATTAATTTTAAAAAATACTTTATTTATAGAGTTCATAATAGTTCTTGCACCAAATAAAGTACTAAGTTCAAAGTTTACTCTTGTATTTTATTTCAGTAATAAATGTAAAATTACTATTTTTTCTTATTTTTTTCCTTCATGGGGTCCATTCCACCGCAGGGTTGCCTTAATAAGGACACTATCAAAAGGTTACCTATCTAGCGTTAAATTAATTAATTATAGTATAATAAATCTAAGATACTGAAAATGTTTACTACTTTTTTATGATTATCAAGTGTTTATATTTTATATGCACTTCAGTGTGCATTAATTTAAAATATTACTTTGAATATAAAACAGTCATACAACACTTGCTTTTATAATGAAGAAACCTATAAATAAAAGTAATTATATAAATCTCCATTAAAAATTATTTTGACTGTTTTTAATGATCAAGGATACTACTTAAATGTTTATTTCCAAGAATTTGTATCAGAACTAATAAAGCCTGATGCCATCTCTTTTAAATTCTATATCCTAATTCACATATCCTCATCGGTGTTACGAAATCAGATAAGCTTAACTTAATGAGATCTCTCGAACATTTCATTAACATCTGCTAATTACCTCATTTCAAGGGAAGGTGACGAAGCCACGCACGAGTAGAATTACCAGCCTTTGCTAAGAATGACTGTCCAAAAAGAGTTAGTATGTGTTAATAACAGGCTACAAGCGAATTACTATAATTTTTATTTGAAAATATCCACACGGGAAAGATGAGAGGGACGATGAATGTTCACATGAACAATAGATAAGAAAAATATACGATAACATTTGCCGTGGTTAAATGGTTAATATTGAATTAAATGATACATTGTTTCCTTGTTAAGGATCTAGATTTACGTTGGATAAATATTTTGGGCACATTGTGTTATCTTAACTTAAAAGCAAGTTCATTTGAGAAATGGGTATTGTGCAAGCCAGCGAAGATCTTTATATAAAACTTTTATAGAATAATCATAAATTCTAGCAAATAATGAATACCCTTCCGTGATTCCCTACATCGTGTTAATTACGAGCCAAGAAGGCCCTAACTGGCCACTTTTGTAATGAAGGCAGGTCTGAAATCTGATCGAAAATTGTTTAGCGGCGAAAAAATGGGATACAAGAGAGAGAGAGAGAGAGAGAGAGAGAGAGAGAGAGAGAGAGAGAGAGAGAGAGAGAGAGAGAGATGAAAGGGTGGAGCCCTTAAATTATTATAAAAGAGCCAGTGAGGTTAAAGAAGTGACTGATTTGGGCCAGTCTTGTACTTCCCTACACGGTAGGACCTATAACGCCTAACAACTGAGATTTCTGATGAGTTTATTTGCACGGCTATAAATTACAGTACATAGGAAGATGATTAGTCATTTACCTTCTCTGACTGTCTTTGGTGACTTCATTCTCAAGAATTACATAATTTTGATTTTCATAAATACGTGGATTTCATTATCTTAACAATGATTAAATAACAGATCTCTTTAATCAACATTTATTTTTGAAATCATCCATTTTACTCACTGTTACATAATAATTATTCTAATTTTAGAATATCTTAGTAACTTGAAAACATTCGAGATTTACTAATAGTTACTCACTGTATTTATTATTATTATTATTATTATTATTATTATTATTATTATTATTATTATTATTATTATTATTATTATTATTATTATTCGGATGATAAACCCTATTCATGTGGAACAAACCTATAGGAGCTATCGACTTGTAGTTAAAACATTAAAAAATATGTAGTTCATTCGAAAGTAAATACAGATGCTAATAGGAGGAACATACATAAGTACAAGTTGCGATGTTTTAGGGCAGTAATGCATTGCATCTGCGCTTGAACTTTTGGGGTTCTAACTACACACCATCTTTTAGCTTAGAAAATGCAGTGAGATTAAAAAATCTTTTCTTTTTTCCTTTCTTATTAGTCTTCCCCACCCCAACAGGAAAATAAAACATTACAGCTTTGAGAAAGAAAAAGAGAGAAAAAATGCGTTTATATCCATAAACTAGGAGAGAAAAAGACTTAAAAGTTATTATCCCTTGAGACAGGAGTAATTAATCTTTCTTAATGGATGAACTTTTCCAGAAGAATAAGCGCTTGTGTAACAAAAAGGTTTTGTGGATGAGTCAGTGCTGGGGAAAAAATTCCATAGTATTTCTTTACTGAAGTGTCACTAAAAAAATTTATTATTATTATTATTATTATTATTATTATTATTATTATTATTATTATTATTATTATTATTATTATTATTATTATTATTATTATTTAGAAGATAAATCCCGTCCAAAAACTAAGGTGTTCATCTGAAAGGCATAACAGAAGATAAAAGGAAATGCAGAAAGAAGAAATCAGTATTTAGAAAAGAAAGAACGAATAATTAATAAATAATAAATGCATAGACTGATTTGCAAGTAAATTATCTTCCTTTGAACTTTTGAGTTTTATTTTGCCTCTATACGTAAACTAAAATGCTTCGGTCATCGGATTAATTTCTAATGGCATGACTATTGACTGATGTTTTTCAGGTAGCCATTCTATATTGTAATTTGTACTCCATTCTCTGAATCTCCAGTTGGTGTAACATATGGAAAGCACATCACTATTCATAAAATAAAATCATACTTTTTATAGCAAATTTATTGATTTAATTTACTGCTGAGTAAGTAATCATGCAGTGTCCTTCAACCTAAAGTATCTTTTAATCAATAAAATTCGCTAAGCCCTTTGAATATCTCGATTGTTATTTCATTCATAATGTTTCGTATTAATAAAGATGATAAACTTGTCATAATTATAGTCACGCATTGGAGATTGACTTGACATACAATTGCGATTATAAAACCAGTCATGTTTAAAAAAAATCATGGATTAAAATACATGAAATGAACAGAAACAACTGCAGCAGTGTTCATATAATTTTAAGTAAGAACCATATCGCTAACACCATCTCTCAATCACCATCGTACATCAGACGAAAAACCCTTTTGTTTCCAGAGAAGTGAATATTTGTTCCTAGTGATACTTATTCATTACAGGCAAGGCGTTTTGAATACGGTAAGAGCGATGGGGATACTGAGAGCGGTAAAATATAGCTATGAATTCGGCTTTACCGTATCGTTGGGGATATGATTCCTATCCTGTACAAATGGTGATTCAGCAATCTAAGCAGCCGAAGATTATTTATCTCTCTCTCTCTCTCTCTCTCTCTCTCTCTCTCTCTCTCTCTCTCTCTCTCTCTCTCTCTCTCTCTCTCTCTCTCTCTATATATATATATATATATATATATATATATATATATATATATATATATATATATATATATATATATCTATATATGAATGTAAAATATTTACTGTTAAAACAAAATCAATCAAATAAAAGGAACCAATAAAAATACCAAAAGGGTAGAAAGTTATAGTTATACTTCGGAGACACTGTCTGTCTCCCTCAACAGGCAGGTAATGAATGAAGTAAGAGTTAACAGAGCAGTGGTGTTTACACCAATGAAGGAATATTTCAGAAGTCAGCCGCTACGTCACTCCTGTTGATAGCTTCTTAATCTTCTTCCAACCAGCGGTTAAGAAGATTTAGGAGAAGCTATTAGCGGGGGTGACGCAGCGGCTGACTTCTGGAATATTCTGTAACTCTTATTTCATTCATTAATGCCTGTTGAGGGAGACAGATAGTGTCTCCGAAATATAGCTATAATCTTCTACCCTTTTGGTGTTTTTATTGATTCTTTTTATTTCACTGATTTTGTTTTAACAGTAAATATTTTACAGTCATATATATATATATATATATATATATATATATATATATATATATATATATATATATATATATATATATATATATATATATATATATATATACATAAAGCCCATAAAAACGCCGAAATGTGGAAAATAAAGGCTATACTTCGGAGACCAAACTATCTCTCTCCTCAGGCAGATAGTGAATGAGAAAAAATTACAGAAATTTATCTTTTATCTTTAATCTTCTTTATCATAGGTTGGAGGAAGATTTTATCTATAATATCTGAATCCCATGCGCCTCTTGAGAGATTTAGTGCATTTTATTTGTTTTATCAAGGCTGATTCCACCATCTGGCTTTTGAACCGACAAGTTTTGCTATAAATTATGCGAGACATATTCCAGTTTATTCTGTGGTTATGGTTATTTATGTGGTTAAAAAGAGCTGAGCTCTGTTGTCTGTACCTAACAGAACGTTTATGCTATATTAATCTTTGGGGGAGTGATTTGCCTGTGAAGCCTATATAACAGTCGAGGCAAGAGATTTCGTAAACTCCTGTCTTTGGGGACTGGTTTTTGTTGGACATTAATCAGGGATTTGGCTAAGGTATTTGGGTAGGTAAAAGGAAAAGGGTTAGAATTTCCAAGTGTCTGTGTCAACGTCTTAATGCTGTCCAAATGTCGGATTTTTATTTTATTGTTGTGAGTCTCTCTGGTCTTGTTATGGGGTGGGGGGACGGTAGAAAATAGTGTGTACTTTGTGGATCACTTTCTCAATTAAATGGTCAGGGTACTTTAAAGATGACAGCTGCTTCCGGATTAGTTCAATTTCCTTTTCGAGAATATCCATGGACCAAATCCGCAAGGCTCTTATGAATAAATTGCAGGCCGCGCCAATTTTAATAGAGATGTCATGATAGCTATGAAAATGGATGTATGGCAGAGAGAAAGTCAGTTTTCTGTACATGGTAAATTTGTATTCGGTCGTGTGTCTAATTATTAAAACGTCAAGAAAAGGAATTTTGTTGTCTGTTTCCCATTCAACTTTAAATTTGACGCTAGGCATTAATGCGTTTAATTTTGAAAGAAATTAATTGAAATTGCTCCACTTGTTATCCCAAAACGTTAAGATATCATCTACATATCTCATTCATACTATGTCTTTAGGTTTTATTGCGTTTATTATTACAGTTTCAAATTATTCCATGTACAAATTTTCTAAAACAGGACTTAAATCACTCCCCAAAAGATTAATACAGAATAAACGTTCAGTTAGGTGCAGACAACAGAGCTCAGCTATTTTTAACCACAAATAACCATAACTACAGAATAAAGTAGAATATATCTCGTATAATTTATAGTAGCATTTGTCGGTTCAAAAGCCAGATGGTGGAATTAGCCTTCATTAAACAAAGAAATGCACTGAATCTCTTAAGAGGCGCCTGGGATTCAGAGAATGTAGATAAAATCTTCCTCTGACCAGCAATCTTCTTCTTCGTCTTTAACGTGCATTTTTCCCATTATTATATGGGGTAAGCACGATGCCTTCTTTTGAAGGACTTTGATTTGGCGGTGGGGTAGGCCGTAGCCTCGATCGGCTGCCCTGCCTGACATCGCTTAGACCCCGGTAGCGAATGTGTACATGTTACCAAATCCCCAGCTCCCTTTCTCCCAGCAGCGAGGAGAACTGGGCGAGTAGGTTTGACAGTTCGAGACGTGTGAGGTGTCTGTTATGTTTTTGAAGGTGTTGGAGTGGCTTTGTTTATGTGTGTATTAATCTGTAACACCCATTTGCTTTCAGCAAACCTATCCGTTGATTACATACGTAATCCCGGGGTGTCTACACGGATAGCAAAGTGTCCACCTCTCTGACCGGTCGGCTGCGGGGATTGAACCCTCACCATAGACTTCTATGAAGTCTGAGGTTGCGGTTGCTGCTTCTACCAACCGAGCCATCGAGGCTCCTCTGACCAGCAATCAAGAAGATTAATTATTGTCAACTGGAGTGACTTAACAACGGACTTATGGATCTTCTGGTATAAATACCGCTTTTCTGTAACATTTTCTCATTCATTATTTGCCTAGGAGAGAGATAGTTTGGTCTTTGAAATATAGCCTTTATTTTCCACATTTTGTCGTTTCTATGGGCTCCCTTATATTTAATGGAATTTTGTTTTAACAGAAAATATTCCACAGTTTAATTTTAACACTTCTACAACTCTATATGGTCCAGTGAACTTGGGAGAAACCTTTACATTTGGCCCTTCTTGAACATGATTTTGTACATAAATTTGAGTACCTACTGTAAAGTCTGGTGTAATGGTACTTTTATTCTAATATTTGGCATGAATTTTATGATCCTCTTTTAATTTTGCCCTTGTTTTCATGATTGTCTCGTAAGTACGTCTGTTTTTCCGTGCAACATAGTCATCAGAGTTATAAGTATGCCTGGGTGGTGTTGCATCGTCTAATAATGTGTTAGGCAGTCTTTCCTGATAACCATATAGCAAATAATGTGGGGATTCTCCTGTTGTCTCATTTACAGTATTATTCATGTGAAGTGTACATCTTCTATTTCTAAGTCCCAATCCTCTGTCCGTGGGGTCACTAAAGTTTTCAGGATATCCTTTATTTTACGACTAGTTCTTCTACTGCTCCATTAGAACTTGGTTTATAAGTGGTTATTTGACACTTATTTGTTTCATAAAATTCACATATTTTCTTTAAAAGATCACTAATAAAATCAGCAGCATTATTAGAAAGAACTTGTGGACACGAATGTCTTGTGATAATTCTAGATTTGAGAGCTTCTGCTACTGTACCTGCACCTCTGCTTCTTACTGGTACGATTTCTACATATCTAGTTAGACAGTCTAAGAAGACTAATATTTGTTTATTTCCTCTAATAGTCCTTAGAAATGGACCTAAAAAAGTCCATAGTTACTACCTGAAATGGATT
>JANJGK010000017.1:3698594-3705705 GCA_039081455.1 Macrobrachium rosenbergii | reverse complement strand
TCCTTTCTAGACTTATGACGTGTGTTTTTATTTTGTTTTTTACGTCCATCGTACTGTCTATCACGTGGGATCACCATCTTTCTACCAGTTCTCCCAAAACCTTAACCATACAACGGAGTGGTGCTTCTCAGTCTTTCTTTATTTACATCTTGTGATTAGCACGACTAATATTTCCGTTACAATTGAATTTATTTGTTATTTAGAACTCTGATGTGATAGTTATGTCTTCGAATAAAGAATCTGTAAATAACTACACCCTTGAGGAGACACAAATTGCGCTATTGGAATACATAATAATATTTTAAAGGAGAAAATAAGAACGATGGAAAGGTTCTAGCTTCTCCAACACAAAAAGAAACTGCCATCTTGTAGAATGAAAGAAGTTGAGACATAGGTTCCCCTGATAAATGACCATGTGTAATGTCATGAAACTGCCCGGGCCACAACTGCCGGTCCTAAAATATTCGGACGCCGATGGAGAGATTCGATATTAACACGGAAGAAAAATGAGGTCTTTACTTGGGAATGGAACTGTGGAACTACGAGTAATTGACGTTGAATGCATCATGGTATTTTTGCTGTGAGTTAATGGCTCTGGATTACTCGAGGAAATTTATTTTGCTTTCTCCCTACGATTCACGATTCTTTTCGATTAGCAGAAGAAGAAGAAGCGGAATTCAATATAAGCTGAGGTCTTGCTCTTTTAAGTTACTGAATTTGACAAACACTGCTGTGCCAAGACCAATGCTTTTGGATTAAATGTATAAAAAAAAAAGTCAGCAGGAGAATGGAAATCCGCGGCAAATTCAAATCTGCATGAAAATTCAAGTCCACCGGGGAAATAAAGTTTAAACGAAAATCAAAGTCCGCAGGAATATTAAAGCACACATGGAAATGGAGGTCCACAGCAAAATGGAATTCCGCAGGAAAATTAAAGTTGCAGGGAAATTAAAGTTCACAGGAAAATTAAAGTTTACATGAAAATAAAGTTCAAAGGAAAATTCAAGTTACCAGGAAAGTTTAAATTCAAAGGAAAATTCAAGTCGAAATTAAAAATAAAGTCCGCATGAAAATTAAAGTTTAAAGGAAAATTTAAGTCCAAAGGAAAAAACAGAGTCCGCATGAAAATTAGAGTTCGGAGGAAAATTCAAGTCCAAAGAAAAAATAACGTCGGTATGAAAATTAAAATTCCATAGGAAATTAAAGTCCAAAGGAAAATTAAAGTCAGCAAGGAAATTAAAGTTCACAGGAAAATTAAAGTTCTCATCAAAATTAAAGTTCAAAGGAAAATTCAAGTCGAATGGAAAAATAAAGTCCGAATAAAATTAAAGTTCAAAAGAAAATTCAAGTCGAAAGGAAAAGTATTGTACGCATGAAAATTAAAATGCCATAGAAAATTACAGTCCAAAGGAAAATTAAAGTCCAAGTGAAAATTAAAATCCGAATGAAAATTCAAGTTCAAAGGAAAAATAAATACGGGAAAATGAAAATAACCACGAAAATTAAAGTCCAAAGGAAAATTAAAGTAGAAATGAAAGTTAAAGTCCAAAGGAAAATCAAATCCCAAAGGAAAAATAAAGTCCGCAGGAAAACTAAAGTGGAGGAAAATTACGCTATTTGACGAACAACGCCAAGGAACAGTAGCTCCTATGACACGTCCAACAACGCAGACCAAAATTCCAATGAAACTCCACAGCACGAATTACGGAATCCCTCAAAGTACGAAAGGTTATTAAAATATCTTTCAAACTGCTTTCGAAAATGAGTGAAACGAAGGCTTTGTTCGCACCACATATGAATTTTGCTTCATTAATCCAAGAGCGTGAGAGGAAGCCTATGAAACAGGCAGTGTTTTGTTTTCCTTCCCCAATAACCGGTCGCAACAAAGTAAAAAGTAATAATAGTTCACCAATAAGAAAAGTGAAAGAAACAATCTGTCCCGGGAAGCTCGAATCAGAGGGCTTCATCAAGGAAACATGTTTATGAACCCGGGATATACGACGATAAGACTAAACGTAGACTTACAAAATTACTAGCTGAACAACACGGCGATGCCCGGGATAACTCTGAATGACAACTGAAAAACTCTCTCTCTCTCTCTCACTCTCTCTCTCTCTCTCTCTCTCTCACACACACACTTTTTCCCTCTTTCTCCTCCCTAACGCCCCACTCTGCTCTCTCTCTCTCTCTCTCTCTCTCTCTCTCTCTCTCTCTCTCTCTCTCCTCTCTCTCTCTCTCTCTCTCACTTTTTCCCTCTTTCTCCTCCCTAACACCCCTCTTTCCAACTCTCCCTGTCTCTTTCCCTCTTTCTTCTCCCTATTTGAATTTACATGGCAGATTAATTGTAAATTTAGAATATTTATTGAAGGGTCCCAAACGATTATTCGTTCTTCAACCAAAGTCAGTGTAATCTTAAGCTACAGATAAGCCCGTATAGCGCTGCTTTAAGGACTTGAATATATCGTTTTCTGGATTCAAAACTTCTCTCATAAATTTTGTTTTATTTGTTTATAGTTCTTTCTTATCTCTCGACACAGAAGTCATACAGTTTCAATTTGGAGAATTTGCGTGAATTTTCTTTCATTGTCGTTATTAGTCATTCACATACGTACAAATAGCAGCCGGTGGTTGGAGTAACAAGGAAACAAAATGAACAAGGAAACCTTTTTCAGGTCAAAAGTTCAACCCAGGTCAGAAAAAACACCTACATTTTCTTGCTATGGAAGGAATGCAATTTTTTTTTTTTTGAACCGAAGCCTTTCACATGCTAGAACCATCTCTCTCTCTCTCTCTCTCTCTCTCTCTCTCTCTCTCTCTCTCTCTCTCTCTCTCTCTCTCTCTCTCTCTGCAAAGGAATAGATAGTTGCTTAGGATCTACATATATATTCATTAGAATTTTATACTATATTTTTATAAATTATATAAAGAACTAAGCAGAAGTTGTGTTTAAAATCTTCCTTTTGCTTTGTTTTGTGTCTATTATGCCGCCGTCTGTTTAATGTCAAATTATTTTGCTTTTTGCAGCTTTCCCTCGTTTTCTTCACATTTTCTCTGTTCTCCTGTCTCCTATTATGTCTTTATTTGTTAAAATAAATTCTGTAGTTTAATCAGGATACAAAGACGATCTGTTGTGTTACCTTTTTTATTTTGAACTTGCATTAATGATAATTAAAATAGAATATCAGTTATTGATGTGTGAATTATACATCTTTTTCCATACAAATATGAATAATAATGTGAATAGTGTAAATTCACTTTAGAATATGTATATGTATGTATATATATATATATATATATATATATATATATATATATATATATATATATATATATATATATATATATATATATATATATATGCGTGTGTGTATACCATGTATATATATATATATATATATATATATATATATATATATATATATATATATATATATATATATATATATATATATATGCGTGTGTGTATACCATGTATATATATATATATATATATATATATATATATATATATATATATATATATATATATATATATATATATATATATATATATATATATATATATATATATATATATATATATATATATATATAGTTAGTATCATCAATTAAATTAACTATGGAAATGGAAAATGATGGGTGCTTACCATTTTTGGATGTCCTCATACGAAGAAATAGTGATGGATTTAAATATAGCGTGTGTACAAAACCCACTAATATTTCTTCCTATGTGCATTTCTATTCTGGACAAAGCAATAAGGTTAAAAAATCAGTGTTTTCATCTATGTTTTTAATATATTGATGAGGAAATAGATAAGATTAGGAATGCAGGCAAGAAATTGAAATATCCTTACAGTGTATTAAACAGTGCACTTGAAGCGGCAAAAAAGACTATGTATCAAAGCCAAAAAGAATCTTACAACACCAAAAATTTGCTTGTACTCCCTTATAATAATAATATGAAAGATATCCCCCACCTCCTTAAGAATTCTGGTGTTAATGTCGCATTTAAGAACAATAAAACAATGAAACATGTACTTATCAAGAACTCCCCCGACAATACTAAAGGGTGTGCATATAAAACTCCATGTAAGTATTGTGACAACTTTTATATTGGCCAAACGGGTAAAGCACTTGAAACGAGAATAG
This sequence comes from Macrobrachium rosenbergii, assembly GCA_039081455.1. Lineage (NCBI taxonomy): Eukaryota > Metazoa > Arthropoda > Malacostraca > Decapoda > Palaemonidae > Macrobrachium > Macrobrachium rosenbergii. The sequence goes on along the minus strand of JANJGK010000017.1, from coordinate 3,701,556 downwards.
AACAGCATAAGAAATGTTTGAGATATGCACAGGGGAACAGTGGTATTTTTGTACATGTTACTGCTATCAACTGGGAAGGGACAAAGAGGATTGTATATTCTAATAATGCACTGGAAAGGAATATCTTTGAATGTAGCTTTATAAAAGAAAGTTACAGCCATAATTTGAATATCAGTCAAGGGATGTATAAACCTGATCCTTTAATATCAAAAGAAATTTGTAAATTGTTTAAATTTTAAGGTAGGCAGTAGAGATGAATGAAAATAAGATTATCATATTTGTAAACAGTACGGGGGCAGCAGTGCTAATGAATTTTCCAAACTCAGCTTCCCTGACACCTGTCAGGTGTGGATCTGATGTCGCCTATTGTCGGTATGGTTATCAGTATTGTCCCCGAGAGTATATTATGATTTAAAGCAACAACTAAAAAGAAAAATCACAACACTCACATTAGCAGCGCGCGAATTTCCATCAAGCGAAGAGAGGGAGAGGGACAAAAAAATACTCACGCGTCTTCACGTGTTTTAACACACACTGGCAGTCATAATACCACAATTACTGCACGATATACCCGTCGATATATCAGTGTTTATACCCTACCCAAAACACTCTTCAAAAAATACTAGCTTGCGAGTGACGCTCGCCTTCCAGCAACATCTACCTGCTGACCCCCACAAAATCCTATTCTGAGATACCAATACTAAATTATGTCTCTTCGGAAGCGTATACATGCCTAATTATCCAATTATCTAATTATCTAACACCTTCTAACTCCCCAACAACCTTATACCGCTGCCACCAAAACTGTAATAGGCCAATCCTGAAGCCTATACTTCATTTAAGTCTCCGTTTTAAGAACAGAGGTTGGTATCTCGCTTTTCCCGAGATATTGTGTGATAGCGTGTAGCTGACTTGCTATGCCAGCTGGTCTGTCATCTTCACATCATAAGATATTCCTTGCCCTAACTAAATTCTAAGGACTACTGGAAATGAGATACTAAGTACAAAAATAAACCTTTATTGACAAAAAATGTTCGAAAATAACGTCTTAAAAAATACGAAGAATGAAATCGAATGATTCGGCATAACTACGAAATCTTATAAGAAAAAAAGGTCCAAAATCATAAACACCCAATTACTTAAGGAAATATAGAAATAACTCATCTGTCATTCCAATAAAAAATCAGGTCATTTAAAAAATGTCATACCACTCCCTTCCTTGAAGAGGAACGTGAAGAAAGGAGGAAGGAATACCTGTAAAAGAACAGCGTTATATTAAAAACCAAATTCACAAAATACAAATGCATAACCACAAGATTTCACAGCAACATGGATAGAGATTTTCCAGAGTCTGAAAAAAAAGATCTAAAATGTTTATGAGTTGTACTCACTTCACAAAAACCCTCTGGGACACAGCCTCCATGTGTGCTGTTTCCTTTTGCACAGTTTACGTGCTACATTATACCGATAACGGATCGCAGTGCCCCCTCATTCAATGATCACTCCCATTATATTCATTATGCAATGCACATACGAACACAGTCTCATGACATCACCAACTTCAATGTTCAACAAAGGTGTCACGAGGTACACGTGCACAAACATTCCATTTACAATTGTTCTCTTCAAATCCGGATTTATAACCGGTTCAACTTCTAGAATGTTCTAAGTTGAAACTGCATTTTTATTCCTCGTGTCCTGTCACCAAGGAGCTTCTGCGACCGTTGACTTCTTGTGGTATGCGAACGACACCCAAGTGTGCTGTGTCTAGTCAAATGGACCCTGCGAACGGCTGACCCAGCTTTCAAAGGTCACCTTCGTGAGCAGTTACACACACACACCACACACACACATACACACACACACACACACACGTATATATATATATATATATATATATATATATATATATATATATATATATATATATATATATATATATATATACATACATATATATATATATATACATATATGTCAAGAAACATGAGTCACCAAAAATAACACGAAGTAAGGCGAACTGACATTGATTTAAACTAGCCCTGTAAAAATGTGAATGAATTCCGTGCTAACACTCCCACTAATCCCAAAAATGGAAAACCAAGTTGAAACTGCTACTTTTGTGGAAGCTTTGCATGACGTGTTTCATTAGGGGTGTCATTAACTTCTACGTTTTAATTAAGAAGGGTCATGTAAGTCTAGTTGTAATACGACATGAAAAGTTGTTTCATGATAAAGATTGAATTTCATTACACGTGTCCGGCAAATGGATTCGGTCATTATTTTGGGTGTGCAACTTAAGGCAGTAGCTCTGTAATGAAAAGAGGAGGTATCGTCTTTTCTGACAAAATAAATAAATACACAATGTAATGGTCTTCTTATCTTACAAAATTGTACTTCTAACGTTTGTGTTAAGAGCTTATTGTAAATAATGTTCCCAAGATTATCGTTTTGGTCAAGAATTGGATTTTTTACGCATGAATTTTGCAGATCCGGGTTTTCCAAAGCTTTTTGTGTTCTTTAATTTCCGAAATGCTGTTCTTGATTGAATACCATCTTAATGGCAATTGTCAATTTTGTAAATATGATTGTTGTTATTTTTTTGAAGCAAAGAATCTTGTAAATTTTCAAAATTATTACAACGATGGTAAAAATATTTTGACTATTGCGTGACATCCATCATGAACCCATAAACGACAGTATACTTATATATGCTGAATTCTTGTTTTCCGTCAGATCATATCGTAAAACAATGGAATAAATTACATATCTTTCTCAATTTTTTAATGTCAAAATTACAAAGGCAGTACCAAAAAATCTTTTTGAAGTTATACCTAGATGATAAAGGCTTATGCCTATAAAAAAAAAAGTACATTATCTTCCTCGAAACGAATCATAGTGTCTAATAATGCATATAAAGGAGATAGCAGGCAATTATACAATTATATATATATATATATAT
>JANJGK010000017.1:3673594-3691094 GCA_039081455.1 Macrobrachium rosenbergii | reverse complement strand
GGAAATAAGACTGGTTAAAAAAAAAAGTTTTACAAAAATGTCAACTTCATATAAGACCGAGTCGCATACGTCATTCTTATTTCACATCCTTTCTGCCTCTTCTCGCCGAAACGAATTGTGATTCTTGAGCACGGGCAAATAAATATCCTCTGGTCCGTCATGCTTCAGTCATTCACACCGAAAATACCATGATATGTTTGACATTGATTGCTCGTATGTCTCAGGAATGCCGTTCCCGAGAATGGTCAGAATTTTCCTTCTTGTTAATATCGTCAGGGTCTGTCGTTCGTCCGGTCAGTCGAGCAATATTGAACTTTTGGGGGGTGATAGCGTTACTCTATGAGCGTCACTTTCATTCGGTCTCCAGGAATTTTGCTCTTTGTCATCATCTCGTCGTACAACTGAATCTTTTTTATTATTCAGTTTCATGTTATCGCAGTGCATAGTAAGTTGGATATTAACAAATTTGTATTGTGGTTACCCACTTCAGTGGTGCATAAAGACAATTAAACAGCAATTATGTAACATTGACACTGCATCTTAAATATGTTTCTCTACGTTTAGGAATGATGTGATTAAAGCCAGTAAATGATAAGATGACTTCACTTTCCATCTTGCAAAAACATCGCAGATGCACAAACAATCATACAGAATATCATTCATAAAACGAAAGTAGCACTTCATCATAGCCACGTGAAAAATTTTTGGACATAGAACGCATTAAAGAAAAGATAGATATATGTTTCATCAACAGGAAAATGAATTCCCAAATTCTAGTGGATATATCTCTAGAGACGTATAACATTGTTATAAAAATGAACATGACTGATAAAACAATTACGTTATTCTAAGACACACACACACACACACACACACACACACACACACACACACACACACACATATATATATATATATATATATATATATATATATATATATATATATATATATATATATATATATATATATTGTCACGATGAGTACCAAGTACCTGGTTATTACACAACTAATCTCAAAATTCAAAAATATACCTCACTTCAGCCAGATACCTGGACTCTCATAACATTAATTATTACGACTGGGTACTCTAAAGGTAACAGTGATCCCTTAGGAAAAACTTATTTATTACTTGGAAATTCAAACTAAGTCTATCAGAATATGTGTGAGGTATCAAAAATTAAACTAGAAATCTTCTAGAGTAACAGGGCATCACTCCATCAAAAAACTCTAACTGTTTCCCTGATCTTAATTCTCTTTAGCAAAACTAAAACAACAAAACATGTTTATCACTTTGCCTTATGCACACACAATCAATCCTATTCACTGGTGATCAATAAATGAAACACTTTTTCTAAAAATGTTAAATACAAAATTTTATTTTTAAATTCAAAGTTTATAATTAGAATTCACAATCTGAAAAATTTATTATTACTTGAAAATAACATAACACTTAACTAATTCTTGAATTAGATTATGAAACAAAACTAACTCACAAAAACTTTATCAGGAATTTAAATTAATCAAGCAAAATTTAAACTATCGAGAATTACTCAAGATTTAAAAAGAGAATCTTAAATAAATGAGATATCAAATCAAGTATGCAATATTAAATTACCAAGAAATATTTAAAATGCTACGTAAATAAATGTTACATCACAAACATAAAAAATGTGAAAATATAAAGAGATTGTAAATAGAAAAACACAAAAATACACACAAGATTTATCAATAATGATTTCACATGGTCAAAATTTCGTAACTTATCATACCATGGTATTAATAAGTAAAATTCACGTTATCTTACACAAACTTGTGAAAACCTCTATAAATCACTTGCTGCAGCTGCGTTACCACAAAACACACTTTTTTACCAGGAGCCGTTACAAACTAAATAACTTTACTAAATTCAGATCTCAAAAGTTAATGCAAATACGTGACCACAAAACACTACGTTAAAAGTAATCTCTTTTTAAGAACGAGAGAGAGAGAGGGAACCAAATCAACTGGTCTCAGAAATCAGAATGACACAAATTTTAAAATTCCAGTAACACGTGAAACAATTACATGATGTCATTAAAGCATTTTGGGTGCGAGATACAAAAGTTCTAGAAGGAGGGAAGTGATATCATTAAAGCAATTTGGGTGCGAGATACAATGGAGAAGCTTCTAGAAGCAAAATGATGTCATCCCAGCAAAACGTTTTGAATGCAATCTTACAAAACATGGCGTAACTGATCAAGATACGTATTTTTTTCTCTCAAAGTGGCGTACGTGACTCGAACAATGCATGTAACAACATGAAATCACTCGTCTTGAGCCCGTATCAGACGAACCGGCATTTGTTTTCCAAACCTGTCATCACGACCCAAAACAAAGCGCTCTCTCTTATCTCAACTGATGACAATTGAAATGAAACAAGTCTTTGCTGGACACACACGTGTTCATATACTAAGCTTTTATCAAGAAAGATACTATTCTAAACTACGTTACTATTAAAACTGCATTAACAATTCTAAATTATGCTATCAAGTTATTTAATCATTAGTTCTTTTGAGATCTGATGCCAAACTAAATATGACACTTCAACAATCATTATCATTACACATATCACATGAAAAATGTAAATATGTCAAAATTATAGGAGGATATATGTATTACAAGGCAACATCATGTACATATATATATATATATATATATATATATATATATATATATATATATATATATATATATATATATATATATATATATATATATATGTGTGTGTGTGTGTGTGTGTGTGTGTGTGTGTGCGTGTGTGTGTTTTGTGTCAAGAAAGAATAAAAAATCAAAACTGCATTACTTTCTTGAAGCCAAAAAAAAGAGATATTTATAAAACCTATATAGTAAAGATATGTAAAATTCGAAGATGACATTATAATGCCAAAATTGTAATTAGTATATTAGGTCATTTACTTGGGTATTGATCCGTTATCAATTTATGTTTACGGGTTGCATTCTTGAAAACATAAAAAAACAGAAAGGAGACGATGAAAAATAGAGAGCGGAGGTAAAACAGCAAATTGTTGGGTACGAAAAGTCTCTCTTCTTGCATGACAAATCCCATCGAGGTCTTTTGGGGGTAACCCACACCGAATCTAAACAAAAATAAACAAACCGACTTTTCTGTCCTTTTTGGCTCTGAGAGATGAGGTGATATTGTGTGCTTGTGTATGTGAGGAAACTCGGTTGACTTTTTTTTTTTTGGCCGAAAAAGACGACCCACTTTCCATATTTCACTAATGGACACTTCCGCTGAAAGGGAAATGAATAATTTTCTCAATTTTGGGTTTTTTCTCACAGTGTTTATATAAAATAGCAGTGGCTGGATATTTTGCTAGTTTAGTTTAATTTTGTTCTAACAGCGCAAATTTTCTGTAATATATAGAATTTTCAAGGAACAAAAATATTGATAATATAATTTAAAAATTGCTTGTTACTGGGGTATGTTGCTGAAACTGACAGTGAAGTTCTGCGTCAGAGGTGAATAATGTGACATAAATAATGTTTGATATCATGTTCACGCTGAAAACACCAGACGGGAAAAAATTGCAAGAGTAATGTTAATAGCATGAAAGTTGAGATTATTATATCAGAGATGATATCGCCAATGTTACGCACACGTAACGTAAAAATGCTTTGTGCTTTGACGTCAAGAGCTTTTCCCCCTTTAAACGTTATGTATGCGTTAGGAAATTTACATGATTTCTGCAAGTGCTAATGGTGATATGATTTTTTTTTTCTTCTTTTTTTTGAAGGGGTGAGAATTATTTATTTGAATTAATAGGTTATCGATCATGGCTCTCTCGATGGCCGCGGAACTTGGTGGTACCTCTCCTAGCTCTCAAGTGGACGACCCGCGTTCGAATCTCGAACCGGACGAGGAGGGAGAGATGGGCTCCTTCCTAAACATCCAGTGAGTCTTTGTTTACCTAAGAATTAAATTACGTAAATGGTTACGACACAGCTATAGTGGCGAAAGAGAAAAGCAGATATTCAACGATAAGGAAGGATTATTTGCGCTTTCAAAATCTACAGTATATATTATCAGTATGGGAGGGCCTGACGAGGTAAGCCTCACCCCACTAGGGTGAAAACATTTATTTGATATTAACTTCTAAAATAAATTGCTGAATATTATTCTCTCTCTCTCTCTCTCTCTCTCTCTCTCTCTCTCTCTCTCTCTCTCTCTCTCTCTCTCTCTCTCTCTCTTTGTATGCCTGTGCCCGTGAGTTTATATGGAAATACCAAGGAAATAAATGGTTGGAGGGCCTCGACGAGTAAGCCTCACCTCACTAGGGTGGAACCATTTCTATGATCTTCCCTACCCCCAACCTCTCTCTCTCTCCCTCTCTCCTCTCTCTCTCTCTCTCTCTCTCTCTCTCTCTCTCTCTCTCTCTCTCTCTCTCTCTCTCTCTCTGCGTATGTGTGTGTTTGTGTGTGGAAACACCAAGGAAACAACTGACTTAACGAATTTTCAGCTCAACAGAACCCAATGGTCAAAGTCCCCAGGATCCTGGTGTGCTCATGTTGCAGGCGGAAATATAAAGGCAAAACGACAATGGCGACCTCATTCGAACTCCATCATCGATCTAGTGTTTATAGAAATTCACGGCTGACCCGGAAATAATAACATTCTATTCGAATAGTACCTGGGTTCCACGAGAAAAATTTTTCTTCTGGATATACTTGCGTGCGTGCGAGCGTTGTGTGTGGTTTTTTTTATACCTCCGTGATTTAGTTTTTTGACTGGCAATTACATATTTTTATTCGAATTCAATTATGAGTCCGATTTGTTTTTCTCTTTCATCTTTTTCCTTCTTCTTTAGCTACGTCCCCTTTCTGTTCCTTCCGTTAATCTATCTCACCTAAAACCTTTGTACCATGAAAAGCAGGACAGAAGTAGCTGCCCACAGGGAAAGTGTGGTTTATGGGTGGGTGCAGTGAACTGCTCCTTGTATACCATCTCACTCGGGGGCCATAAAACGAGCTTACAAGCCGTGCCTTCTGCCCGAGTGGGTGGGTCCATTCTCTGTAAAACTTTCGACTGCTTTACGCTGTAATATGTCCTATTCACACCTGGTGTGTTTATTTACACGCACCGTTTTGCATACATAATTCCGGATGTATCTCTGTTAGTGTGCAGTGTGCATGGCGATACACACTGATATATATATATATATATATATATATATATATATATATATATATATATATATATATATATATATATATATATATATATATATATATATATGAAAATAAGAAGGCCCATAAAACACTATTTAAACGTTGAAACCATATATTTCGGGCACTTGTTTCTGTGCCCCTGTTCACTGGTAGAATATGGACAGGTGGAAAGTTACAATGGTATATATACAAAAACATGAAGGTGTGGCCTTAGGCCTCCGATGTTAAGGAGGTGGCGTTTCTTAAGAAGGAGGAGATTGACCAAATTCCCTAGTGGTTTTTGGCCTCATTAGCTCCCGTTTGGCGATGGATCTGGCGGTCGCGTTTCTTGGGTCATCTTCTTCAAAACGGGTGCGAGGATTAACCTGTTAAGCGTCCCCCCCGGATGAGCTCGCCGCTAACGTACCGTCACGCTTTTTCTTGCAATTAGCGGTCATATCACTGATGATAGTTTTTCAAAGTTAATATTGATTTTTATGCTTATAATTCGTACTGTAGTTAAGAGTAGGAATTTTATTAAATTATAGGATAAAAAACTATTACTACTGCTATTATTTTATTTCATAAGACTACAAAATACTGAATGAAAAGTGTTGTACATACATGCACTATTATTCTTTTGTATGCCAATCTCTAAAGCAGGGGGCTACACACAATCCATCTATGTACTCGTGATTGTGGAGACAAATGTTCTACATTCTCATCTAGAAACTGATTTGCAAATCTGTTTGTTTCTTTCACGAGGTAATCAATGATTTCATCATCAAATTATTTCTCAAAAATTCTAATGGATTCTCTTTATCCTCAACTGAAAATTTCACGCCGGGATCAGCAACAAAAGTAAAGGGATCTCTCTCTCTCTCTCTCTCTCTCTCTCTCTCTCTCTCTCGGAGTCCAGTCACTCGGCAATGAGAAGTCATCTTCACTTCCGCTATTGGAAGCAAAGTTTGTTTCTTCAATATCCTCACCATGGAGGATTCAGAACTAGAGCTCTCATCATCAAATATGTCTTCAGTATCAGACACCTCATCTAGGATTTGATTTATCTCACCTGAAGACATACGGCTCCTCTTTGTGACATTCACTGAGAACGACGTCAAAACCGTGTTGTCTCTGAAAACGCCCGAAGCGTACTAAAAAAAAAATAGTCATCTAGGCATCAAGCGACCAACTGAAAAGAGTTGCCAGGGAGGAAATAAGTCATCAATTACAGCTTACGTGTTCTGAGAGTGTTACCAAATGATGTTTCAACATTTGCCATACAAGTAAACGTATTATTACGGTGCTGACAGCTTGAAAAGCAGAGTTAAAGTCTTGAACGTAATATCCCGTTGAAGGCGCTACCGAGTAGATCGCAGTAAACGTATTATTACGTGGGTGACGCTTAACAGGTTAAGGTGTCAATGGCGTCCGATTTCCAATGTCCTCCTGACAGGTTCATATTGTTGGTTTGATTGATGATAGCAGATTCCAGCTGGAATCTGCTATCATCAATCAAACCAACAATATGAACCTGTCAGGAGGACATTGGAAATCGGACGCCATTGACACCTTAATCCTCGCACCCGTTTTGAAGAAGATGACCCAAGAAACGCGACCGCCAGATCCATCGCCAAACGGGAGCTAATGAGGCCAAAAACCACTAGGGAATTTGGTCAATCTCCTCCTTCTTAAGAAACGCCACCTCCTTAACATCGGAGGCCTAAGGCCACACCTTCATGTTTTTGTATATATACCATTGTAACTTTCCACCTGTCCATATTCTACCAGTGAACAGGGGCACAGAAACAAGTGCCCGAAATATATGGTTTCAACGTTTAAATAGTGTTTTATGGGCCTTCTTATTTTCATATTACACTGTAGTATTACAGGAAAAGACATTCATATATATATATATATATATATATATATATATATATATATATATATATATATATATATATATATATATATATATATATATATATATATATACTGTCAAGGATATACATCCCTCCCTCCTGTAGATTTCCGTGCAGTATTTAATTTTGAAATAATCTGCTATTCATTTGACTGTCGGGCCGGGAAATTTGGCGGGCGACGAAAGGAAACAAGCATAGTTTGAACTCGATCAGGGCTGTTAGTACCAGTGTGTAGCAGTGGGGGGGGGAACACCCCCCTTATCACCTGATCCTGGGAGACAATAGGCACTCCCTTTTTCACCCCATCACGGGATGGGGAAGCAGTTAGGTAAGGGGAAGGTCAAATAGGCCATTTAAACCTAGGGACCAGGTAGGATTTTAATCTTAAAGCACCTAATTCTTACTGTGTTTTTCCTCTGCCTTCTTTGATGGTTCTCTTGACATATTTGTAGGGATGTCAGACTAACGCTGAGACCCCACAAGATGCAGCTGGCTTTGAGAAATCAGAAGCCTTCTCATCTCAGAACGGGGTGGGTCTATCGCCCTATTCTCCGTTCACACTGGTCGAACTACTGACGACGGACAGCCGAGATGACTGTTGGCACCGCAATTATCAGACAAGGAGAGACAAGCTGCCCGATCGCACTCCGTGCTCCATTATTTAGCCTGCTATTCCTGGTCGCAGTCGATACCAATTCCGTTGTGGCCCGAAAATGTTTAAATGAATTATTTTCCCATCCTGGAGTTCAATCTGTTTGAATCATCTAACTGAGACTATTTCGTGTAATCGGGGCATGACTAACGATTATTATTATCATTGGACTGATTGTATTGCACATTGGCCCCCTTATTAATTAGCTGGCTTGTTGCCAATCATTGCATTATTGTTCCATGTGTTCTATTAGTGAGTCTGCCCATCAGTTATCATATTGTTTTGTTGTCTCATTGTTTACTTGCTAAGTCTCTGTAAAAAAAAACCTGTAAATTTGTAAAAGAATTCTAATTCCACATGGCGACCTTTCTCATTCACTTGTAATCCAGGGAAAATCTGAGGTAAGTTTTCAAATAACTTTTCCTTTTGCTCATAAGCTGGGCTTTCTTGGTTTTCTGGCAGCATCAATATAAACCTTGTTTCAATTTCTCCCCAACCAAGACGTCCAGTTTATGACAATATATATATATATATATATATATATATATATATATATATATATATATATATATATATATATATATATATATATATATATATATATATATATATATATATATATATATATATACATACATATATACCAGCGTGTATCCCAGTCTACACTGACAGATATATTTCCAGAATTATGCATGCAAAACGGCGCTTGTAGATAAATACACAAGGCGTGAATAGGACATATTACAGCGTAAAGCAGTCGAAAGTTAAAGTCCTTCTGGGCCTGTGTAGGCTGACCTCCTTGATATATATATATATATATATATATATATATATATATATATATATATATATATATATATATATATATATATATATATATATATATATATATATATATTCTTAGGAGTATGATATACCTATTGCCTACGCACTATATCTTCGAGCAAGCAAAGTATATATGAAGTATATACTGCTACACACCAACCGTGCGTTACAAATAGTCAATTTAGTTGCCTTCTTCTTGAAAAGTTTTCCTCCAACTTTTAATACAGGTCGTCTGAACGGAGGCCTTTAAATTACTAGACAATAATGAGAAATCTAGAATATTCAAATGTCTATTAGCAAATTTGAACAATGATGTATCTTACAAAATTCCTCATCTCTTTAAACTTTGTTTAATAACAAAAAATTAAACACTTTTATTAAAATGCACTAAAAAGTCAAAATATTATTTTTTGAGACGCACTAGGATTTTCTTGTAGCATTTCCTTCCATGTTTTGTGCCCACGATTTTATTTTTGGAGACATGATTAGTTGTAAGAAAATCTTGGTGTGTCTCAAAAAATTATTTTTTTACTTTTTAGGACATGGTAATAAAAGTTTGTTTAAAAACATTATATATATATATATATATATATATATATATATATATATATATATATATATATATATACTTTTAGTCTATACAGAAATTGTATCCGGCTTATGATTTTAGCTAACGAAATTGAACATGATATTCTACAATATCCTGTTGAGACAAAGAAGGCTTGAAAAATCATTGGAGTTATTCACTTCATACAAATCCTGAGATACTGGGAGAGGTCACTGTAAGGTCACTAGAGGTCATTGCTGACCTACTAATCAGGTAAGGTTGTATTGTCACCAGGCTTGAGTATCCATGCAAAATTTCAAGTTCCTCGAACGAAGGGAACAGGTCGAAAATTGAGTTACAAGATTTGACCCTGGCAAACAATTAGACAAAAAAGCAAGCTAAATAAAAGTGTATAAAAACAGATTAACGTTTCCTTTGTTTTTGTTTATTCTCTGAACAGTACTAATTACAAGCTCGGTTTTGCACCTTCTTTCGAATATGGACTACGCAAATCTGGACTTTTTTTCCTCTTCGATTCCGACAACAACATATCATTGACTCGTTTTCTTTATTCACGTCTGCTGATAAATGATTTTGCAAAGACAGCATATTGTACGAAAGCTCTGGCATTAACGGTTTTTCGTCCAAAAGTATTCTTGCTTCGTATTTATTGACTGGATTTTTAGTAAGTAATTTTTTTCCCCTAATATATTTTCTTTTACCATAGCTCTTTTAATAAACTTTAAAGAACATGACCATATTACAGACTACGTAAAAGCATGTCACAATAAAACGAAAATTGAAGTGATCCATACTGTGACAAATCCACCTTCTTTATTTTGCGATGATAGCTAAATATCAATTATCAGTGTATATATATATATATATATATATATATATATATATATATATATATATATATATATATATATATATATATATATATATATATATATATATCTGTGTGTGTGTGTGTGTGTGTGTGTGTGTGTGTGTGTGTGTAGAATCTGCCGGTTACTTTTTACCAGACACATATATAATTCTAATAGCCACAATGCCCTCTTAAATTCTCGAATTCTTCGCTCTTTTTTGGATATGCTTGTAACTACAAAGGTGAAAGATCCAAACGCAAGAAATTGAAGAGACTTTGATGCCCGGTCGCGGGAACGTCATCTCCTTGTGATTATGGGAACGCGGGTTCGTTTCCCGCGACCGGGCATCAGAGTCTCTTTAATTTCTTGCGTTTGGATCTTACGGCTTTTGTAGTTACAAGCATACCCAAAAAAGCGCGAGGAATTCGAGAAGTTAAGGGGACATTGTGGCTATTAGAATTGTATATATATATATATATATATATATATATATATATATATATATATATATATATATATATATATATATATATATATATATATATATATATATATATATATATATATATATATATATATATGTGTGTGTGTGTGTGTGTGTGTGTGTGTGTGTGTGTGTGTGAGTGTGTGTGTGTGTGTGTGTGACTAAAACACTGGTACATCTAGGTATCGTTACTAATGATATTCTATTTTATTAGATATTTCATTACGCTTATCCCTACTTCAACTACAGCTTTTTTAATTAACCCATGTTTATTTTCCCTGAACGAAAGTAATCCGTCACAAGACAGGCGATCGAAACCAGTCACACGTATTTACCTCATCATTCCAGTTTCGCATTAAACAAGTTATTTCGAAACCGATATAATTTCAAAACCGAGCAATACGGAATTCTCTTCATCCCCGACTGACATCACATGCGTGACATGGCGCCTGTGTCGGCCTCTCTCTCTCTCTCTCAGTCAGCAGCGGGCACTAAATGAAGTTCCGAGGGAAAGCTAACCACTCACCAGCTTAATGGAATTTAGGCGAAAAGTGCTTGGAAATATATCAGGTCGATGGCCGGGAAGATTTTGGAAGGTTTATTATCCGCATTTAGTGTCTTTTGTTTTGTCAACGACGTGTTTAGATTGAGTTGATTACGTATTTACTAAATAGACATATACATTTTAACCATATTACTGGCATATGAGAAGATAATTCTAGTTTTAATCACAGTTTGTTATCATCCAATAATGCTGTCGATTCCTTCATAACGGGTTAAGTCCAATGGCATATATTATGATAGACTTGTTGGACATTTTCCCCCGGAATTTTTATATTTCAGTCAAGGCCTCCTATGCATGAGGGTTTCTGAAGAAAGTAAGAACTTCTTTAAAGCATTGATAAAAGATATTAATCACAGAATAATCTCGTCCTTACCCAGTTGCTGACTGTGAGAGGTCGTGAAATACATTATCCAAATATATGAACTGACAAAAAAGCAAATAACTGGAAAGGAAGAGAGGGAGGTTGCATAGTTATGAGAAAACCAAAGATCTCCCTTTTAAAGAGGAAAGACTATCAGTCAGAAAAAACCGGAGATGGAAAACACAGAAGCTTCACACACACACACAAAAGAAACAGTCGCTGAAACGCCCATCATGAGATTACCGATATTCACAGTGAATTTGGGGAGAAGTTGGTTGACTAGTGTCACGTAAGCTTCCTGGGATAAAATTCTACTTTTCTTTCCCATTCAGTTTTCTTAATTTTCTCTTTCTAAATTTTGCTGTGAAAATCCTCCTATACACCTTATATAAAGCAAAGGCACAACCTAATACAGCCTTAGATTTTTTTTCTAGGAGCCATAATAGCAAAGACCACAATGGAACCACACACATCCACACTCAAACATTTTTCTTTCGTCTGGGCAATTTAAACCTTCCTATGTGCATGTCACGTTGAAATCCCAGTAAAATAATTTCTCTTGGATGCCATTTGGGATTCCATTTCAGAATTAGAAAGAAGAAAAAAAAATTCTGTGGCTTGTAAGATCCAAGTGGCTGTCACAAAAATATCGGAGCAAACTCGCATTCATCCATTTAAGGTACATTTACGATACTGGTTTCCACTCGAGCATTTTAAAAAATTGTTGCTTGCTTCAATTTCCAAATAAGAGGGGTCACTGGCCGTGAAACTTGCTGACATAACGTTTCCTCTACAGTAGCACAATTTATAGCGTTCTTTAGAAAGTATCACTAACATTCCTAAAACATGCAATAGAAACTTTTGATAAGAAATCCACATGGCTATAATGTATCGCGTACTTTTCCACTCAGATTATGATATCAAACACCAAAATTCTTAACTGTTTACTAGTAGTGGAATAATATTAAAAAATTTTCGCCTTTTTTTAGATCTTTTATGAGAGAAAATGGTATTAGTTTTTGTTTTTGACAGTTCCTTGAAATACCATAACACCAAATAAGTAAGATATATATATATATATATATATATATATATATATATATATATATATATATATATATATATATATATATATATATATATATATATATATATATTGGTTGTGGACCTGTTGTTCTGTTTATACTTTTATATACTGTAAATACTGACAATTACTGTTTCCAGAGATTGAAAAACTTATTTTGTGCTGTGTTACTTAAGATTTTATTATAAAAGTCCATAGATGCTTATTCATCAGTTTAGTTTATATGTGAATGCAGAATATAATGTTCTTTTTTATTAATTCATTTTATTAAATTTGCTGTCATTAATTATTGTTTCTATTTTATGAAAAATTGTTCGTGTCATTTATGATATTATAAAAAATTCCATACATGCTCGGTAATCATTTATTTTATATATGAATGCCGAATATATATGTTTCATTTTGATTCATTCATTGGAGTAAATTTACTGTCATTTATTATTGCTTCATTTTATGGAAAATAACTCGTGTTATAAAAGATCTTATTCTATGAGAAACTTTTTAATCATTTAGTTCATTTTAGTAATAAAGAATGCATACGTTTAATTTTTCTTCATTTATTTTTACTACATTTTCTGTCATTAAGTACTCTTTTCATTTCACTGAGTATAAATAAAAACAAATGTATTTATTTATCAATTAATCTGGAATTTGGAAGCAGAACAAAAATAAAGAAAATAAAGAAGTAAACGAAGCAGATTTTAGCTCTTGTTCTTATTCCTCTTACTTTGTTGACAAACGAAGTGTATCTTGTAATTAAACATTGCGTGGAATTAATAAGACAGTCAATCTACAGTTTTATTTCTGCATATCTAGTAATGATAAGCACATCAAAAACCTGAAAGGGAAACAAGGTATAATGTGCAATTTTAAGCAGTTGAAAATCGCGGGATTCCCGAGATCCCGGGATTAGGACTAATTTATCCCGGAATCCCGGGACAAAGAAAAAGCTCCAAACCGACGATCCCTAATATATAGATATATATATACACACACACACACACACACACACACACACACACACACACACACACACACATATATATATATATATATATATATATATATATATATATATATATATATATATATATATATATATATATATATATATATATATATATATTTTATATATATATTTATATATATATATATATATATATATATATATATATATATATATATATATATATATATATATATATATATATATATATATATATATATATATATAATATATATATATATATATATATATATATATATATATATATATATATATATATATATATATATATATATATATATATATATATATATATATATATATATATATATATATATATATATATATATGTGTGTGTGTGTGTGTGTGTGTGTGTGTATATATATATATATTTATATATATATATATATATATATATATATATATATATATATATATATATATATATATATATATATATATATATATATATATATATATATATATATATATATATATATTACTAAAAGGACCTCATTCAAACTGGATGGTATCTAATGAAGTTTTTATTCAAAAAGTTACAAGCTTTCTTGGACAAACAGTCCACATTATCAAGTATCCGTACAATGAGCAAACGCATAGTCCGGCTGTATTTATATCTGTGTGCTGGGTACTTTTAATCCTATAATCGCCTAGCTCTTCCTGTGTGACCTCCACCCTCTCTTGACCTTGGTCTTTCTCTGATCCCTGGTTCCAAATGTCCGTTTTCCGTGCGTTCTCTTGCGTTTTTTCTTCGTTTCCTTGCTACTGTGGAGTATACGATTTTTCTAGATATGCTGTCTTCAAAGCCGTTTCCGGTGTTCCCTGCCATCGTGTTGTTGGCGCAAGTTATGAAGGCGTTCTCTACAACCAGTCTAGATGTTTTGTTGGTGTTCCTGTACAGAAAACTCATATTTTCCCAGTCTATTCTGTGATCATTTTCCCAACAGTGTTTGGCAACTGCCGACGTCTGATTATAATGCCTTATGTTCTGCAGATGTTGTTTGCTTCGCTCTTTACATGATTTGCCAGTTTCGCCATAGTACCTTTCTTCACAGTCTAGACACGCTGCCATATAAACCCCCCCTCTAATCTCTTCCCCCTCTACCGACTTTTTGTTTCTAACTATTTTATTCCTAATGGTGTTTTTGTAGCTGCCTGTCAATTTGAAATTATTTAGCTTCCTGTTGATGGGTGCAATAGAGTTGTTGTCCGGAACTGTAATTATTTTCTTTCCTACCAAATGTTCCTTTTCAATGCTTTCCCTCTCCCCAAAATAGTTTTTCCTTGCTTTGATATGTGCCCACTCCCACCAATACTTAGGGTAGCCTAATCTCCTAAAACTCTCCCTCAGGTAATCCAACTCTTCGTCTAAAAATTCGGGACTGCAAATCCTATAAGCCCTGATGGCCAACCCTGTCATTAATCCTATTTTTATTTCTTTCCTATGACTGGAGAACCTATGTATGTATGAATTGGTGTGTGTCTTCTTCCTATATACCTTGAATTTTAAATTCTCCCCTACCCTCTTGACCAGGACATCCAAGAAAGGAATTTCTCCTTCCTTCTCTTCTTCTAATGTGAACTTGATGTGTTCATTTAGTTTATTTATGTTTTCTAGAAACTTGTGTAGATCTTTCCTTTCTCCCTTGTAAATGATCAAGATGTCATCCACGTATCTTACCCATTTTACGATATTTAAGTTCCCTTTATTTACTTTGCCCACCTCTTCCTTTTCAAACCATTCCATAAAGATATTGGCTAGAATTGGTGAAAGACTTGAACCCATGGCCACGCCATTTTTTTGTATATAATGGTTTTCGCCCCACTTGAAAACATTAACGCTGAGGGTCGCTGTTAGCAGTTTTATTAAAAACGTCATGATCTATGCCTCATGATAGACCCCCTCCTCCATATTCTTTTTTATTATTTCCATCGTCGTCTTTACTGGTACGTTAGTGAACAGGGAAGTTACATCCAAACTTGCAAATTTGCAGTCTTTTACGTTAATTTTGGATAATTCGTCTATCAGGTTAATGTTATGTTTTAAATGCCCTTCGGATACTAAGCCTACCCATTTTCCCATTATGTTGGAAACAAATTTCTCCAGCCTCCTCTGCGGTGATCTCGTCGATGCCACGATCGGTCTTAGCGGGCACCCTTCCTTGTGGATCTTAGGGCTACCATAAATATATGGGATCTCTGGACTTTCCACTGATTTTACTCTATGTTCTAATTCTTTTCTTTTGGTTTTGTCGTGGATTTTTGTCAACGCTTCCCTTACTTCTTTGTTAAAATTGCACTGTACCCCACTAATGTCCGGTTTTTTGTTGCAAGCCTCATATGTGTTTTCATCGTTTAACAGTTGTTCTAACTTATTCTCGTTCACATTAGAAGAAGAGAAGGAAGTAGAAATTCCTTTCCTTGATGTCCTGGTCAAGAGGGTAGGGGAGAATTTAAAATTCAAGGTATATAGGAAGAAGACACACCAATTCATACATACATAGGTTCTCCAGTCATAGGAAAGAAATAAAAATAGGATTAATGACAGGGTTGGCCATCAGGGCTTATAGGATTTGCAGTCCCGAATTTTTAGACGAAGAGTTGGATTACCTGAGGGAGAGTTTTAGGAGATTAGGCTACCCTAAGTATTGGTGGGAGTGGGCACATATCAAAGCAAGGAAAAACTATTTTGGGGAGAGGGAAAGGATTGAAAAGGAACATTTGGTAGGAAAGAAAATAATTACAGTTCCGGACAACAACTCTATTGCACCCGTCAACAGGAAGCTAAATAATTTCAAATTGATAGGCAGCTACAAAAACACCATTAGGAATAAAATAGTTAGAAACAAAAAGTCGGTAGAGGGGGAAGAGATTAGAGGGGGGGGTTTATATGGCAGCGTGTCTAGACTGTGAAGAAGGGTACTATGGCGAAACTGGCAAATCATGTAAAGAGCGAAGCAAACAACATCTGCAGAACATAAGGCATTATAATCAGACGTCGGCAGTTGCCAAACACTGTTGGGAAAATGATCACAGAATAGACTGGGAAAATATGAGTTTTCTGTACAGGAACACCAACAAAACATCTAGACTGGTTGTAGAGAACGCCTTCATAACTTGCGCCAACAACACGTTGGCAGGGAACACCGGAAACGGCTTTGAAGACAGCATATCTAGAAAAATCGTATACTCCACAGTAGCAAGGAAACGAAGAAAAAACGCAAGGGAACGCACGGAAAACGGACATCTGGAACCAGGGATCAGAGAAAGACCAAGGTCAAGAGAGGGTGGAGGTCACGCAGGAAGATGTAGGCGATTATAGGATTAAAAGTACCCAGCACACAGATATAAATACAGCCGGACTATGCGTTTGCTCATTGTACGGATACTTGATAATGTGGACTGTTTGTCCAAGAAAGCTTGTAACTTTTTGAATAAAAACTCCATTAGATACCATTCAGTTTGAATGAGGTCCTTTTAGTAATATATATTTATGTATATATATATATATATATATATATATATATATATATATATATATATATATATATATATATATATATATATATATATATATATATATATATATATATATATATATATATATATATATATATATATATATATATATATATATATATATATATATATATATATATATATATATATATATATATATATATATATATATATATATATATAAACATTGTACTTGGTTTGTAGAGTCAGTTATGCCCTCACCTGAGAACGATGTGCTTGCCATCAAATTGTGGTTTTGTAAATAAAGAAGTGACATTATAATTCAGGCTCTTCTTAAAAAAAACTCTCTCAGTTTCTGTGATTCAAAAGAAATTTGAATGACAGAATGTTTAATAGAGAAATTATGTTTTATGAATAAATAGGAATAAAAAGGAAGTACCGGTAAAAAAGAATAATGAAAAAATAGAATG